>JAHBCN010007892.1:20000-41205 GCA_019359885.1 Listronotus oregonensis | reverse complement strand
AAATAAGATATAGAAAAGAATTTTCCCTAGGAGGTTAAAGCTGCCGGAGAAGGAATCGTCTTGCATCCATTGACGAAGTAAAACCTGAAAAAAAAATTGATTGTTGACTAAGTTTCGTCGTCCAATATAAAATGGCGCTATGGGTTCGTCGTTTTATTTTTTTAAAATTCGAGTCTTTTTTATGCAGTCGTGTAAAATGTACAGGATGTCCAAATATGAAAGAACGCCGACTTTATCGGTAAGTATATATTTGTAAAGGAAGCGGCCTTCATGACTTTAACACGCCTCCGCATGGTCGGTCTAGACACTAATGATGTTACGGGGCAACTTCCAATTCTACAGACTAGAGCGGACTCAGTTGCAGCAAGGTTCGTTTTCAATAAACCCTACACTATCAACACAAAGGGAACAATATCAATAAGAGGCGTGTCTAAGGAACCAAAAGCCCCATCGTAACCATACGACTGTATTTATACAGACAGTAGGCAAATTACTAGCCCTGAATAGACCATGCATTACTTTGTGACTCATCAAGCCTTGACTAACATCTCTTAATAATGTGGTCAACCAAACCTGGATTAAGGGACATGATATATCTAAAGGTAATCTACTTCGACCGCTGGCCAGGGCTGCGGGACGGAAACTAGTTGGGGATTGACAACAACAGCGATTAAAGACTTCATTAAAGAATACTTCCATCAACTGTCTAAAGGAAAATGGGATGATACTACAACCAACTTTGCAAAAATAATGTGGGCTATCCAGACAAGTCAAGAGGAAAAACCTTAAGATGTCCAGAAGGAACCTTCGAACACTAACAGGGTTCTAACTGGCCCGCGGGCTACGAGGACACCTAATTAACACAGGATTATGTAGAGGCTGTGAACAAGAAAATGAGACGTGGAACACATTTTTTGGATTGTCCCGCCCTCACATTTGAACCGAACTCCATGCTGGTCCGAACTGGCCATTACTGGCGATAAGAGATTCCAATAAAGAGTCCTCAACTATTTTAAATCAATAGGTTGGACGACGGTGAATCTCCCGTGTAAAAAAGGGTTAAAGGACCTACTGAGGTCTAGGTGCAGTGGTATATTACCACCCTCTAAACATTCAGATCAGATCAGATCAGAAAATTTATCAGACCTAACCTCATTTTTTAAAATATGTATGTAATGCTTTGAATATAGTAGCCAACTTTAATTAAAGTAAAAACCTCTTTTGGCGCGTTTAGACTTTCCCCGGGTATTGAATGACACTAAACCGTCAGACTGGTTATGCAACGCTCCTGATGCAGTCGGAAAAAAGGAAGATATTAATATAACAAAATGCTGGTAAATTTGTTTTTTTATGGATGGATTCTTTAATCGCTTGAATTTGAGATTTGCAGATGTTAAATTGTGAAAAGTTAATCAAGAATTTCTTTTGGTGAAGTTTTCATTTCAGTCTTGTCTTGTATATTTTTATATTAAATATACAGGGTGTACCCTGTACACATACTTACATATTTTATGCCAGTCAATCGATTTGATATATTGTAATATTTTCCATTGATGTAAAATATCAATGATGAATTCTTTTTCAAGTACTTTATGTTCCTCAAACACTGGATACATTTCAGTAAAACATCTCTTGCCTGTTGAGTCAAAGAGGAAGAATGCCTTATTTTGTCCTCTGAACTAGCCAACAGTTATTCAATGGTTCTCCTCCATGTGAGAACCAGCCAAATGTTTGTCTCTAAAAAAAGGAAAACAATGAATATGTATATTTTTTCTGTAATAGTTACCGATGTTGGATATATTTTTAAAAAAACATCAGACACTCAAAGATATAAACAGAATATACTGTCAATAAATTTAAATATGCCTCTACAAGAGTCCAAAAATTCATTTTATTAATTGTTCTTATTATTCTTTTAAATAACAAAAACTCCTGTGCTCTGAGCTACTTCCCCAAAACAGATTCCATATCTCAGTACAGATTAAAGTTTGCATGGTATAGAATTTTAAATGTGTTTAAATTCATGTAGTTGGACACAACTTTTTCCCTAACCTATATACTTAGTTTTAGACATAGACTATTTATATGACTGCTCTATGCCAAAAAATGTTTCTATAGTTATCCCTAAAAACTTTATTTTCATTATTGTAATTTTTTTGCCACATAAAGTAATATTCTCAGGTTTTTTAATTTGGTTTGTTTGGTTCGGAATAAAAGTAGCTTTGTTTTATCATTATTCAACAGTAATTTATTTTGTGAAAACCAGTTACTTGTGATGTTAAAAGCTGATTTGGCATTTCGAACAAGACTTTGTATATTTGATCTGGAAACCAGAACCAGTTTGTTAATGTTAACCCACCATTAACATGCGCAATATCATTTAAAAAAAATTACAAATATAGGTCCAAGAATACTGCCCTGAGCTAAACCAATATTGTTTTTTTCTATATTAGATTTAATTTTTATTGTACTGCCCACTACCCTTTGTGTTTTTGAAAGGTATGACTTATCCATTCATAAGCATTACCCTAATACCATATATTTAATTTATACAAAGCAAATTCCTATCTATACAGGGTGAGTCAACGATAATGTTCATTATTTCATTGGTTTCAAAAGTTATGAGAAAATAGTAAAACAAAAGATGTAAAGATTCTTAGGATGCACAATTTTAAAATTATTTTAAAGTATACAGGGTGGCTCAAAAAGGTGACGAATAAAACATCATTTTTTTTAAATGTAACACCCTATTTTTAAATTTTTTTAATTTTTTAAAATTCTTCAATTTTTTTATTAATAATAATGCATACCTAAACCTAATAGTTTTTCCAATATTTCAATTTTTCTAAAAAAATAATTTTCACACCTGAAAAAAAAAATTCAATAGCCATTATTTTTGAAGGTAGATCATCATATTTGATATTAGCGTTATTCGAAGATGACGTAAAAGATATATGCAAGGAATTTTAATTAGATGCTACAGGGTGTTCAAAATAAACGAATATATTTTAATTGAACTGACTTTGCCGATACTGGTGGAATTCCAATTTTAACGAAAAATGAAAAAAACTTTTTATTAAAATTCCACTATATAATATAGTGGAATTTTAATACAAATTATTTTCACCTTAAGAATAAACTTATTTTAGACAAAAATTTGGATCGGCCTCATTTTCATTTATAACGGTGCAGAAGTTTACCCTTTGTTCAGAATCGCGGTCTGAGTTCTTAGTGTGGTTCCATGTGGAAGGGATGATATTTGTGTTTTCTATGGTCGGTTGGTAGATTGGGATGTATCACATAAGCTACTACTTGGGCTACTGACCTGGGGATTATCTTGAACTTGAAGTAAAATGTCCATTTTTTTCTATTTAGAATTCCGGTTTACCATTTCCGTTTTTCATATTCAATTACCACTAGCATTAACCCCATTAAACACTGAAAGATTGCCTAGTGGTACCGTCTAGGTCCTGTAAACATGCCACAAAGTATTTCTTTGCGCCTCACCCAGTATAATAAATCAATCATTAATCCCTTTAGGAAAATATTTTTTATTTTTTTTTAAATTTACTGACACACAATAAATTTTATAATTTATTTTACTCGATTCAAGTTAAAATTTGACAATGTCATTTTGTCATGGCCAACTAATGTTATAGCAATAGTCTTAGACAGAAAGGGGTAAATATTGGAAAAGTTAAAATAAATCGCAAAGTATTAAAAATAGGTATATGACATACTTAATAAAAGGGGGTTTTTGTAAGATCTTTCAGAAAAAATAATAATATATATGGTGCGCCATTTAAAAAATCGAGATTTTTCAATTTAAAATGATCCAAATATATTCGTTTATTTTGAACACCCACATCTAATTAAAATTCCGTTGCATATATCTTTACGTCATCTTCAATAACGCTAATATCAAATATGAGTAATCTACCTTCAAAAATAATGGCGCTATCGAATTTTTTTGCAAGTGTGAAAATATTTTCTTTTAGAAAAATTGAAATATTGGAAAACTTTAGGTTTATATTATTATTAATAAAAAGTTGAAGAATTTTAAAAGGGAATTCAAAACAAAATTTAAAAATAGGATGTTTCATTTAAAAAATGTATGTTTTATTCCACGCTTTTTTGAGCCACCCTGTATACTTTAAAATAATTTTAAATTGTGCATCCTAAGAATCTTTACATCTTTTGTATTTACTATTTTTCATAGCTTTTGAAACCAATGAAATAATGAACTTTACTCATCTGACTCATCCTGTACAGAAATTATTTTTTTTTTGATAATGTGAGTAAAAATCAATTTTTTCAGACCCTATGTGTTTTCTTATGATAATAATAATAATAATAATAATCTTTCACTTTTGGAGTAAAAATAAGTAAAAGAAAAAATTATATTAAAATATTACTGTTTAAAAAAAGGTAAAAACAAAGCCATAGTTTTTTTATTCCTACTATGTTTGTCAATTTTAATGTGTTTAAAAATGATAAACTTTGTAATGTATAATCAAAAATAAGGAATCCCGAAGTCGGTAGGTCGACCCAATTAGGTATGTGGTAAATTCTTAAATTACAACTAAAAATATTTTTGTCCAGTCAAAACTTACTAATTTTGATGGTAATCTGTCTTTTTCTGATAGCCTTATGGATCCAGTGTATTCTTCACCTAAAGTTTGAAGATTGCCAAGTGAAGTCATTAAAAGTCCGATTAGCAATAAAACCGACTTGCGTAATTTGTGATATGTTCTGTTACATTTGTTTTAAAAGGAGGAATTTGGCTTTTAAATCGCTTACAAAAGCCTGTCTCTCTGATGGTTCGTAAAATATCTGCAACTTTCGCTTCATAAAAATTTTTAAAATTTTTCGCTTACACAGATGGTTAAAAAACTATAGCAAATATTTACTGCAACAGAACTTTTAAAAACTATTAGAGAATAAAAGTTCAAGAACAGAAAAACAGGTAAATAATATGCATAATTTTTTGTTTTGGTCCCACTAAAAATATAAGGTTACAAATTAAAACAGGATTTTGACAACGAACTCCGTGTTAATGGCTTTGATGTATTAATTTGCCAGCTCTCCTCTTTCAAGTCACACGTTGCGATGTCGAAGTAACTTTCCGGGCTTTCTCCATGGTAAAAATGTTTAGAAGTTTTTTTTCAAAATTTAATTGATAATACTGGGTCTTGCAGTTTCTATGTCATCTGGATGTCGCTTTTTAGCCCCCAAAAATTCCGATTTTTTTTTATAATTCAAAATTTTGGGAAATGACAAACCTTGGCAAAATGCAAAGGTGGATATTTAAGTGGTAAAAGTATGGAGGGTAGAGACATAAGAGCACATTCTCTTATGGCTGTTTGGCTCAAAAAGGGCCCAGAAGGCATTAAATAATGAGGGGCTGCTGTGGAAGGGTTTGGTGTGAACCAATAAGGTTGACCCAATATATAAAGTGAAGTTTAAAACAACGAGGTTATTGGTTTAAAAACGGTTCCCCGAAAACCAGCGCCATCTTAATTTAGGCAATTTAGGGCCATTTTTGTAACACAAAGCCCCATTCTGAAGCAAATTTTTTAACATTCTTTCAATTTCTGTTTGACCTCTGACCAGTAAGCCCGATAAAAAAACAACTACATAGTTTTTTTCGGGAAGGCGGTTGAAGCAGCCGTATCAACAACTTTACCCTGGGACAACGAGACCAAAGATGAGTCCTTTTTCTGGGGCTAAGCCTGGAACGAAGATTCCTATATTTGTCCCTTTCTGAGGGGCCCACGTACGAGGGATTTTCCTAATGGCGGAAGATGGTTGCGCGCTCAGCGGGTGACAGTACTGACAGAAAGTGGTTATAGTAATACCAGTAGCAGTTCTTTGTCTGACCGCCAATGTTTGTGCCTTTCATCTTTCATGACCACTGACTTCTGGGGGCTTTGAGCCCGACATCCAGTTTTTCCACATACAAAGCCCGAAAGCTGTGTCTCAAAAGGAGAGAGCTAACAAAAACCCTGACTGGGTGTCCAAATAAATTGAAGTATTCCTTATCTCTTTCGAAACAGTGAAAATTTATTTTAACTCTCTGTTTTTTATTTTTTAAGAATCATAGTCTGGTCTTTACAACCTTAGGTAAAAAGCGGAAAGTTTATGTTGCGACATCGCAGTTATGACCGGAAGGGAGTGCTGGAATTAAAAAAAGAGGCAAAGCCCAAGGGTGGTAAACTAACAAGGGTGCTTGATTATTACATTTGTCCGCAGATAAGTTATGTTTGTGAGTCACCGTTTGCCCAGAAGGTAGATTTATATATTAAGTTTTGTTAAATATTCAACTTTTAAAACTAATTTGGATGTATACCTACTATTAGATCCTATCGTAAAACCCACTTGATAAAAATGAGACTTTAAACTCGTAAACAAACAATAGGGCAAAAGGTACTTCCAACCTAGTGGGACTGACACGGGACACTGCAGATTAAAATACCACATGCACAAGGTCGGCCTAGCGGAAGACGCCGAGTGCCGCATGTGCAATGTGCATGGATTGGAATGAATCGGCAGAACAAAAGTCTGACAAACTTAACTGTAGCAGCGAAAGGAATTTAAACTATTTCAACGAATATTGTGTGTGCCAAGTTTAACTACAAGAAAGCAATAGTACTTACTACTATATACTCAAGTGATAATTTTAATGTTAAAATATTTTTTTTTTCAATATAATAAATATTGAAAAAATATTGAAGAATTAAATGTGGTTGTTATATACTTTAATTTTTTTTAATATCTATTTTGTTTTACAAGAATAATTTATTAGGTAATAATTTTCCAAAGACCTTATCGATTTCATCTAAACTGGCAACATCAAACAAAAAGGTTTGTCCCTGAGGTTTGTCCAGTTCGGATAAACGAACCTGGTTGGGGAGCTTGTACATGTTTTGTTTCTATGGGGTAAATTTACTTGTGATTGGAAGGTTTGCGCTGTTTCTGGTTCCTCTCTGGGAATGTAAAAAAAGATTCAATGTGGAGGTCGAGGTTTTATCCTTATTTCTAAGTTTTAAATTTGGTGTTGTGTAATTTTGCTTGTTTTGTTTTTTCTACCTTGTATATACATTTTTAGTTCTTATTTGATTTTTAAATAGTATTTTAATAGTATTACTATTGTTTTAAAATGAACAAATTTATTCGGAAAGACACTACATGGACAAACAAAAAGTAATAGCAAATGTTTATAGGTAAGTAATAATCTTATAAAACAGTAATCATGTTTTTTTTATTGGGGTTTAAACATTAAAATACGAAAAGAAATCTTTATAATATGTAGCGGCAACAAAAGTTGGCAAGTCAATTTTGCAACATTTTTTACGAAGAGGGTCTTTATTCTCTTTATACCATTTTTTTCGTCAAAAATATGAAAAAAAGTATTGTTTTCATTAAGCTTTAGCAAAAAAAAGGGGCAAGTCTCGATGATTAGCAACCCGCTTGTCACTAAATAAAGACTGAGTAATACGCTTTTTTTCGCAACACTGTAATACACAGAATAAAGCATAGCTTTTCATAAATTAAATAAAAGCTACTTTTTAAATATACTTTTGTCCATTTTATTTTTTTTTTATTTTGTTAATAGGGTTTGCGATGAAGAAGCCGCAACAATTTTTAAAATTGCCACTTAAACGTATGTTGATGGGTATTCTTAACACCGGAGTTGCCGTATCAATGTACGAAAAAATTAATAAAGAAGATAAGGAACGGTTGGAAAATAACCCCAACAAATGTTTATCCTAAAACGAGGGTCTTTCTCCGTCGAGAAAATAAAAATTTTGATTTTCAAGTGATAAACATATGATTAATAGGTTTTATATTAAATTGAAAGTTGTCCGACAAGTAGAAAAATTGTTGCAAAAATTGGAGAAGATTTAAATTTTTCATATTCTAGGGAAACCGGACGTTTAATATCAAACGTTTTTTTAAATTTCAAAATAAAAAAATTAATGGAGCGTCCTAATATTTTACATTGGGGTACAAATATATACATGAAATACGAAAATACGCCAAAAACAAATATTATTTATTCGACGAAATGGGTAGATAATGATTTAACATTATATAATAGTAATGCTTACTTAGTAGGTTTTTATTTTATAAATTTCTTTGTCATTTATCAAAAATTGCAATGATAATACTACAGGGAACGAAGAACGACGTTTCTCATTTTGAATTATTACAAAATTAAAAATACCGCCTATCTTAGAGGTAAACAAATAAAAACCGATTAGATGATGAAGCTGCATTTTTAACTTTCCATAAAATATTTTGGAAATTGTTACTGATGGTCTTTAAATGCCTTTTTTTTTTGGTGACGACCATACATTTAAAATATATTTTAAATAAAACATAAATGTATACTGAAATTTTTCATTTTCAACTTTTAAAATCCGCACGCCGCTGTGATTTTTATGAATGAAGTACGCCATGTTTGGTTTACAACCCTTCCCCTTACCGACGCAGCACGTCACAAAATCGGTTGTCAGACTATACTGGTTCGTGCCCGCAATGCCACGACTAGATTCGCAATCTTCGGCAATGACACCTTGTTGCCGGAGGAGGTGAAAGATCTCTCTCCCCGAATCATCGAATTTATTAAAAGTCTGGACCGGTGGGAGAAATATAAAAGGATGGAGCCACAATAGACGATCTGTAGCGGTGGAAGGGTGTTATACCCACTCACTTTAAACCTAACCTAACCTACCATTGAAAAAATGTCAAAAATGACATTTGCTGAGAATCCAAATTTTCGATGCGTCGATTTTTAAGCGACATTAAATTGATGTCGATGTGAATGTGTATTCGAGATTGCAGAATAGACCTTGTATTGATGCTTGAAGCTAATTTCCGATTTTATAAAACCAACAAAAATCCAAAAGAACCATTTTTAAATAAAAAAAAATTTACACTTTATTGATTTGAAACTTGGAAAAAACATAAACCATATCTAAACAAGTAAATGACGCAATAATCCTTATTTAAAGGAATAAATAACATGGGATTCTGACTCTCAAACGTTTTTTTTTTAATTTGAGTATGTTTCCCAGATCAATAGGAACATTTTTAAATGGGACATTTTGTGCAGACCATAGGGGGCCAAAAAAACCCTGAGAAGTTAAGCTTAACTGTTTATTAATTCCAATCAAAACCATAAAATAGGGAATAATTAAACCAAGAGTAATGACCCCGAGTAATGAACTATTACTCACCTAAAGTAATAGGTGTTATCATCTATTCAAAAATAGTGAATAATGAACAAAGATTAAACGTTGTGGAAAAAATATTTAATTAAACAGAACATTTAAATCTCTTTAATAGTATTATTTTAATTTCGCTTTTTTTTTTGGTTTGATGAAGCCAATAAACGAAACATCTTTTATCATTAATATAAACTAAACCGATTGCTAATAGATTGAATTTTTAAAAACTAATAACAAGCTTTAATATTTGTTTTCACCATAGTAAAGGAGATAAAACTGTTTACAATTAAAAGCAATAAACATTGAAATAGTGTCTACCTCTCTAGACCATTGATGGTCAAACTGCTTGATACACATGCCCATTGCCGATTGTCCTTTATTGGCGCATTTTTAGGATATTGTTTTATAATATTTTTTTTTAAATTCTTAAAGAGATCATAGATCATAACATGTCGTTTAATAACTTAGTAGCAGCGACAGAAATATTTTTTTTGTTGATTTTTTTTTGCTTTATTAATATTATTCTCAAAAATAATCATAACGAAATGTTAACGGTCAAGATGGGAACACTGCTTTTGTAGTTTATTCATAATTTTTGTACCTAGGGTCACGAAGGTCGTCGGTCAGCTAGTGAAATTTTTTATTTGTGTTGTAAACTGGATTCTCGTAATAAAAATCTTTCGTTCACAGGTAAGTTTAAACAGTTCTTTTATGAAACTTCCTTCATTGGCGAACAAATAACATTTTTTTTGTTAATACCTTTTTATGTTATGTGCAGATTAACAACGATTGTTTACTTATTTTACATAAAATTTGATTATATTTCTAAGGAAAAAATTGTTCAATTATTTTTATCGATTGAAAGTAACCATGAAGGTATAGTTTTGTCATAAACTTTTTATTAGATTAATATAGCATATGAACGATTTTATTTATAAAATTGTTTTAAGGTTTCCTGTTGACCCGGAGAAAAAAAATATGGTTTTCCTACTTGATTTGAAAAAAAATATGCAGTTCCACAAATGTCAAAATCTTTCAGATTATTTTGATTCTTGTGATATTATCACAAATAGTAATGAATAGTTAGTTAAATATTTTTGGATTAGTTAAGAATACTTTAATATTGTTTTTGAATACAATAAATTATATGCAAAAAAAAAGTGATATTTTTTCTCACCTTTTCCTTTCTCGTAATCAAAAAACAAAAAATACCTAATTAATTTAGAAAAATGAAATTTATTCACATGAAAGGGTCCTAAAATAGATTTTTTATTTAATTCCAAATCCAAAATTTAATTTTCCTAAAAACCCCAAATATTTTGATATTTGTACTGAACTAAACATTTTTTGTCTATTATTTCCTTCTTCACTTTTACAAAATGGTATTGCATGCGTTTTTGATCTCATTAGTGGACTTTGAGGGTGGTAAATAATCTGTTATCCCTTTTTATGAATAAAAATCGGTGGATAGCGATGAAGATAAAAATACGGGCAACGCGACAAAGTTAAAAAAACAGATCGCTTTTATTATGTATGATTAACAATGCCAGTTTTCAGAAGTGTGCTTTATATGATAAATAAAGTTTAATTATTGTATTAAACCAATAGGTTTTATTTACTTGCACGTTCTTCGAAACAGAAAAAAAGGCATGGCACTTTATTTGGACAGTCTCATAAAATAGATATTTTTGGATAAATATACAAAAAAAAATATACTTTAGGAATTTTCTATAGATAAATAGTTTTTGGAAACGAACTACGCCACTGGTGGCCCGCACGTTTGTGCGCTGCTAAACATTTGCGAGTTGCCTGCGGGATTTTTTTTTATCGGAAGTCCTTTTCTTACACTTATGAATGTTTGATACACAAAAAAACCTTTATGAATGAACGGTTATTCTCCCTTTGTTATATATCTATGGTTTTCAAAAATTCCGAATAAGTATTAGGCACACTGTACATTATGTATTTACGTTTTTTTTTGCTAAATTAAAAAGATGAAATCGGCAAAAACACGGGTAATTAAAACATAAATTCTGTTACTTCATTAAAATAATTTTCCCAACTATTTTAAATTATTCAAACTTTCAATTATCAAATTTGCGTACCCTATGGTCGAGGCTAGAAATTCTCCTTCAAGGTCCCTGGGCCGATTGCGTTAAAACGGGAAATTTGACGGGAGTTATGTTACTTGTTTTTATTTATACTTTGCCCATATTATTTGCCATGTCCTTTAATTCTTCAATTAAAGTAAATGCTACAAAATTAATTAAAATACAGTATTTTATAATTAAAAAATTAAATGTTATTTTTGTTATCTATCTAACTATACCCAGGGTTGTTTAAAAAATAAACTGCAAAATCTACACAAAATATAAACCCAGCTACTTTGTGGTTAACATAATACATCAAAATTAATTCGTCTATAGACTATCTGATTGTTTTATATAAATTTACATCCCCAATATAATGGACTCCTCAACAACATAAAGAACAATTAAAAAAAAATCTTAATTTAATAGAACTAACATATGTTAGTAGGCAAAAGAAGATCTTTGTTTGACCGAGCTTTTCTAAGTTTGGCAAGCAGGCGAAGTTGATCATCGGCGGGGTCCACCATGAGTGTGATAGTATCATCTGAGGCTGGGAAAAGGTGGTCACGAACATGTCCTCACTTATAAAACCTGTACTATATTTCCAACCTAAAATTAATATGGGGTTTTATCAAGGAAGTTTAAAGGTGATGGAAGCCCAATGCTATGGCCCATCGATCAAAAAATGTCCACCAGTATGAAAATAACTGTCAGAGTTGGCCCGCCGATTTTGCGCAATAACGAAATTCCACGAAGTTTTATGTGTTCTTACCACAACTGATAAATCAGTGTAGTTAGGCAAACATTATATTTTTTAGAGCCGTATTAGTTTCGATTGTTTTGCTTTGTGTGATTATATTTTGTGGTTGCAGAAGTTTTTTGTTGATAAAAACCATTTTAGTGATAAGTGTTTATTAAATTGTGACTATAATTTTGTGTTTATTGTTTGTTACTTATAATATCGTAACAAAACTAGAGGTTGTATGGTTTTGTCTTGCAAATCTAAAGGAACATACCCGGCATTTTTTACTTTTGGTAAGTATTTTTATATTTAAATTAGGTGCCTTATGAGACGAACGTTAGGTAACGGAATAAATAATAATATATCAATTATGAATAATAGAAAATAAAAATTTCATAGGAAATAGCAGTGAGAAAAGAAAGGCAATCTTAACTATCTTTTAAATGATTTACAATGTTTGTGTATTTCTGTGGATTATTAAAAAGAAATAAGGTTTACATTGGTACTTTTATTTCATTTTAATTTAGTACAACCTTTTAAAGGATCAAAATTATTAATTACTGGGCAGATCAGGCAAATTTTAAATAATAAGGCCCCTCTAATTGAATGAAAGAAAGTACAATTTTATGTTAAAGTTCCTTTTCTTTTTCTGTATTTGTTTAAAAGAAATTGATTTTTTTGGGCTCTTAATCTTACATTATCAACTTTTTTAAGCTCGACATACTGTAGACACATAAATTTAACGGATTAACGATTACTGTTACAATGGATATCTAGGTACCAAAGGTTACTAAACATTTTTAACCACTGTTATTCTGTCTCATAAATGTTTTTATTGTGAAAAGCATATGCCTAAAAAGCAGTTATAAAAATTTTCACTTTTTTGACAACCAAATCTTAGGATTAGATTAAACTCATTTACACATCTTGTCCTTCTTTTATCACAAAATTGGTGATAAGACATGAACAGTGTTTGAAATTAAAAAAAAAAATTGTTTTTATTTATTTAAAAGATTTTTGGTAAAAATACAAAACTCCCAAGAATATCGACCATTTAAAAGAAGGCTGTAAAGTGGCCCATCTATTTTTCCATATTATATCAGATAATATAAAATCCAATATTACCAATAATTTTAAATATTCTATGGTGTATCGTTTAATAACCAACAATTTTGTGCAAAAATAAAAAAACAACAGTGAATGCTTAATTGACGTTTGATGATGTCGTTTAAGATAGTAACAAAGAATTATGGAAGTCCGGTCTGACCTACTATTCATTGCGAAACCCGGGGGAATCCCTATTCCCGCCCCTGCACGCCTGGACAATTTTGTTCACAGTATTGGGCTTCCTTTTAAACTTCCTTGGGTTTTATAGTCCAGGCAGTCGTTAAAATATGCCATACCTCCGAATTTTTTATATGCCGATTTTCTTTTTAAAATTTGAAATTGCTTACCTTACCCTCCATATCAAATTATATGGTCCAAGGTGTGCAAATTTTTTTAAGGGGTGAAAATCACCCTTATCATAAAAAGATTTAATAGGTTTTTGTTTTTTTTAGACTCAAATGTCTTTTATTTATGTAAGATTAATATCCTAACGTATTGTACAATATAAAATTGGTGTATTTTGAAATATCAACCCTTAAGAATCTTTAAAAACTACCATTTTGAGGAAAATAATATAGAAAAAATCTTTAACGATTTGTAACATAACAATTAGTTTTACGGGAAAAAAAAATCATACATTTTAATAAAATTATTAGTTCCACTTTTCCCCAAAAACTCCCCTTTTGAGAAATGAAATAAAAAAATATCGTGACTGCCAATTTTTAGATTTTGGTAGTTTTAGTATTAAGTTTATTATCTTTACTTAAAAATAATTTTTAATTGACTACATAGCAACCCTTAAGAACCACCCTTGAAAATAAAATGAAAAATTTTATTCAAAGACCTTTAATATCTCATTGTACTTCATGAATAAAAATGCATTATCTGCTTATCTTATTTTTTGTATTTTGAAGCTATCAATCCTATATAAGCCAAAATTTTATAATGACGCATCGCTCGCTTTTGAGCCCGGGTTGTGTGTGGTCAGGGGAATCAATTCCAGTGGCGTAGAAAATAAATGATAAATTTCGTCAAAAAGGAAAATATTTTTTCAAGCAAAAGTTATTTTCACATATTCATCAACCCTTTAAATTAGTAAAATATATTATTTTGGTATTATTCGGATTAATAAAAATGTAATTTTTTTGCTTTAATTTTACACCTCCTATTTGAGGCATAAAAAATTTGATTTTTTTTTGGGAGTTTTCAACGTTTTTCAAAAAAATCATTTTACTTTAATTTTTTCTTCTACATAAAAAAAAAATAATAAAATTTTAGTCTTAACATAAAAAAAGTGTAAAAGCAAAACGATAGACAATCCAAGTTCACCGACTTGCCAATTCCCACCGATCTTGCAATTCCAATATTAAATACGATATTCCACGCATTGCTTCATCAAAATATCCACTATAACACAAAGCTCGAGATCATCAGCTTGTAGAATCCAATAACTATTTCGGGTCTTTCGTGTTAAATTTAGGTTTAATGAGAATATTTTTGATCAAACATTTGGGCCAGGAAGCGGTTCGCATACCTTATAAAAATGTTTAAAAAACTATTACAACCTGGTCGGTCAACATTTTTAAAATTTAGTTAAATTTGACGTAAACGTTTTACCTATTTTTTTTTGAAAATTAAGGTTTTTCCTTGCTTTTTTTTTTTTTTTATTACCATTATGAGTTTTTAAATATTTTTCGTGCAAATGACAGAATTTAAAGGAATATGTCGTAAAATAAAATTAAACAATTCAGTTATTATTATTTTTTAAATACTATAAGAGGCAGTCAAAAAAAGTTTGATTCATTTTAACAATCGAAAGTAAAGTGCAAAAATAGCGAAAAATCACATTTTCCAGTATCCAATAATTACTAATATTGATTTTTTGCCTTTTAAATCTGAATATGAAAAAACTTTTGTTGTTAACATATCCCTTTCAGCATCCAAAGTGAAGTTCTAAATTTGCCGAATCCCATGGTAAACATTTTTAACCATTTTTCGTTTTTTAACGTTAACTGAGTTTTTTTTTTTAGGCGGATAACTATTAAAGGTTGGTTTATTCATAGTTTACAGAATTAAAAGCATTAACAACATAAATCTTTATTACAATTATATACACTAAATAAGATAAACTATTATAAAATTGGCAAAACAATATCTATATACTACAATTATTGAAATTTATAATATTTAGAAAATACCCTGTAAGCAATTAAAATTTAAACTTAAAAATCTTCCAAATCAATAACTAAATAAAATCATCGAACAACGGAAAACCCTGTCGGTACGCTTTTTTCGCTTTCGTTTAAACAAGAATGTGTGTTCCCTTTTATTTTCTTCTCGATAAAATGATTTTAATACATATTGGCGTGTATTTTATGGATCGCTCGGGGAATTATTCTTTTGGAATTATGACAAGAGCGATGAAACTTTTTAGGTTCACTGTTTTTGAGCGGAAAAGTGTATAAGGCTTAAAAATCATTTATAGTGTTAGATTTTTTTCAGCCGCTTCGTCGGTTGGGTCCGGTATTAAATGAGTCACTGACGACAGAAATATTGGACTTTAGGTATACAAAAAATTATTTTAAAGGTAATTTTCAGGGCTACAAGCCTATGTATGTTAAAAGGGCTTGAGACTCTTCATAATTTATAGGTAAAGGGTCAAAGGGCTGCGGAAAAGCAGTCCTCGCACTATAGTGAAAGTTTAAATCGGTTATAACTCCGTCAATTTTTATGCCACAAAAAAAAAAAAAAAAGCAAAATAATCGTCATAAAAATGCTACCTTTTTTTCTCTTTAGTTTTTTTCGATCTCTTATGGTTTTGACTTAAAATGGAAAAAATTTTTTTGGAAAAATCATAAAAAAAATAATTTAAGCTCATTTTTTCAAAACTGTGCATCTCTAATTAATTAAACTTTCAGTTTTAAATAACATACAAATAAAGTAATTGGGAAAGGAATGTTTAATTTTTTAAAGAAATGACATTAGTATTATTTGGGGTTTTTTTAGTTTTTACTATTTTACACCATATCTACTGAAATTTCAGTCAAAAAGACTTTTTGTACTCATTTTAAAGATCTTTTTATGCTCTTTAAAAAATATTCTATGACTTTTTTGTTGAAAATGTACCGTTGTCCCGTTATTTAGGTTAAGCAATCACGTAAAATGAAAGATTTTCAAGAGCTATAACTTGCCTTAGGAAGAAGTAAAAATTCTTCCTAAATAGCTAATTTCTTTGTTTTTTTATAGGCTTTATTTTTGTTCTTTACACTTTTTTTCGATAAAACGCATAATTACAGAGTTATGCGTAAAAAACAATTGAAAAATTAGGTTTTTTCAACGAAAGATCGTTTTTTTCAATTGCGAATAATTAAAACTATTGATCTGGCAAAAAACTTTGACATGACATTTTTGACCAAATTTGCTCATCTATTGTTTTTTGGGGTTATTTTGGGTAAAATTGCCCACCCCGGAAGGGTGGTTGCGCACATCGACACCAATAGATTTTGCTTTACGACCATCCATCTATCATCTGTCAAAATTTCAAATAAATCGCTGCATATATAAAAAATTCGGAGGTGAAATGCTTGATTGCCTGCACTATTATTATTTTTGTGTTATTATACAGAGGTCCGGGAAAATGTGGAATACCCGGATATAAAAAAAAAAAGAATACTACCAGTTCATATAAACTTATTTCGTATAGGTCTCCTCTTCGGAGATAAGGCTTTCAAAGAGCTCCAGTGGAATCAAGTTTTTTTAGACATATAATTATTGAACCACCAGGTATATTTTCAATTTATTTTAATAAGATGTAATATCAAATAAGACTTTTAAATTACTATCAAGGAAGTGTTGTAATACACTGACCTTCACTGGACCAAAGGGTATTGGATGCGCGGTTCAAAAGTTAGATTTTATGGGCAAAAAAATGTGTCTGTGCGCCGTGGCCGTGGCTGTAGTCATCACTTAGGTCTTAAATCATCGCAGAACGGACTAGAAGATCGATTTTATTTTCACATTTGTCGCCGGCCAGTTCCGTACTTTGTCAATTTGACGCTGTTTTGCTAATATTTCGCATTGTTTGGAATTTGACCGCTTGTGTGAGATTTTTTAGTTTTTGGACTGACTTATTTAGTGATTTGTAATAGAATTTCTATATAATTATAGATTCTAACCAAGTTTTACTGTTTTATTGATTTTTTTGTGTTTTATTACACTAAAGTAGTTGTGTATTTTTTATTTTAAAAAACTAAAGGTTAGGAGCTTATTTACTGGTATTTTTAATTTGTAATAGTAGTAACATATTAAACTGGAGTAATATTGTATTTTGTATATCATTCAATATACCAAATTGTTTTTAGTTATTTCATTGACCAAATAAATTATCTAAAAAATTGTTTTAAACCAACTTGTTAAATAAATGTACTCATATAAACTCTTGTTTTAATTTCCTTGTTTAAGTCAAATTATTAATTTCCGCATAGTTCTTCCAAGAAACAACTTTACATAGGACGGTTAATAAGTCACGAGGTTTATTCTGTCAATACAAGAACTTTAAAGATTATAATAGTTCGGACCTTACTAAAATATGTTCATTTTCGTTTGAGAATGAACTTAAACAAAATATGTATTACACTGGTTTAAAAAACCATTGTGTTTTATGGTCTTTTCAACCAGTGAAACCCAGTGGTTTGATTAAGTGTTGTCCTTGAAAATGAACCTATTATCCATTGTCAGCTCATTGAATTCCTTTGTTCTTCTTGTTACAGTTATGGAAAGCCACGAATTTTGATACTGGTTCAAAACCGTTGCGTTACAAGTAGTAATAATAAAAAAAGGAGAATGCGCTGAACATGACTCTTGCGGTTATCTAAGAATTAAGTTTTTGTTTCATCAATAGTATTTTGTAACACAATCATAATTAAAAAAATCACTATAATTGTTTATTTTTGGATTGAAAAAAAACTGAACAAAAATGTATTGCATTATTCTAAAAGTCAAACCATGGTTACAACATAAAACGTATTCCTTGAGCATATAATTACTAGAGGCACGTACCCCTTGCCGCTTAAAAGCGAACATTTATGCAAGAAAGAAAGAATAGCGGTATAACCTTTCTCTCCCCCCCAACCTGCTCATTGGTCGGTGAAAGGAATATAAGATACCCGCTCGCGTGCTGATTGGTCGGTCTTTCCGCCTCGATCAATCGGTACGTTGGATTTGGAGAAAGGTTATACTATGATTCTTTTTTTTTTTCGCACTGCCAAACGGTAAGGCTGCCTCAGGAATATATGCTTGTTTTGTATAAATACATTTAAGATGTTTAAAATCCTTTTCTCCATCGAAAACATAAGTAAAAGCAAGAAAAGGGTTATTTTTTTTCCCCTTGTCTATAAGATTGTTCCAACCGCAAAAAACCGTTTATTGTACGGCCATATGCAAGTGCAGTAAATAGACGACAGGTACAGGTATTACCGATCCCTTTATACTGATGCCCAACCAAAGCAAAACCCTTTAAATATACAGAGGCATTCAAACTTCGTCGTTTTTGAACGACATAAAAACCGTGAAGTCGACAGTTACGCTTTAATTGATTCTAAACCGGCACTGGTCCTGCTTTTTAAATACGCATGCTAAATGACACTATCGTTTGTTTAGTGCGCGCTAGCATAAACTTGCCATAAATGCGTTAGCCATTACATATCTAAAGTTAGGTTATCTTTGGTTACTCACAGCGCAGAGATGGACTAACTGTGAAACTCATGACCCCCTTTTTTTATGCTCGTATTGATAAGAACATTGGACGCTTTTACAAACCATTAACTATTGACAAAAATTAAGTACCTTTATTTATGTTGTGTTGATTTTACATCCAAAAAGGAAGCCACACATCGAAACAATTATCCAAATTCGTAAGAGGGCACAACATGGGTTCCGTGAAGTCTTTTTCATATTCAACCCGACAGAACTTAGGGAACTAACATGTAAATAAAGGAAAGTTTTTTCGAAAACGGTTATGATTGCGACATGAATTAAGAGTACTGTTAGAAACGACGGCTCCAAAACCAAAGATGGCGTTGGAGCTGGAAATGGACAGAGGGAGGGCAGAGCTTTCCTTCAGCAACCATTTTCAAGCGGGGTATTTGCTATCGAGATGTGTGAATCGCTTTGATCGGCACTGCACCGTAAGACAACAGTTAAAATATTCTGTGATGTCAACAGCCTTAAGGCTCTTAAATCCAGCTGATGCAACTCGAAAACCGCTGACCAAACTGGGTCAAAACAACAGGTTACCCTTCATAGATACCTGGACATACCCCTAGAGTAAGAATCCCAGACCCTCCTTGCCAAAAAGGGGAGTGGAGACAATTTCACAGGGCCGGCCGGTCCTGGTACATAAAGAGGAAATCTTCGGTACTGGCATGGACTTCCGGGTCTTAGACACTAAGGCCTTTATAAGCCCACCGAATCAAAAACACTTCCCTAGTAGGACTGTACACGGGGACACTGCAGATTGAGATGCCACATGCACAAGATCGGCATAGCGGAAGCGCTGAGTGCCGATGTGCATGGAGGGGATGAATCGGCAGGCACATACTTGTTCGTCCGCGACCCCGACTTAGATTCGCAATCCTCGGAAATGACACCTTTGAAAATTTTGTCAGTGACTCATTTAAAACCACCCAACCGACGAAGGGCTGAATAAAAATCAACACTAGTAAATGATTTTGCCTATGATACACTTTTCCGCTAAATAACAGTGAACTGGCCAAAAGTTTTATCGCCACGTTGTCATAATTGTGAGTATAAGTTACCAGCCAGAGATCGCATTTAAAATAACCCAATGTGTATTGAAATCATTTATCGAAAGACAATAAATGTGGCAACACACATTCGTAGTTTACAACTTGAAGAGCCTTGAAAATGCTTATGCAGGGCGGTGTTCGATGATTTTATTTAGTTTTATTGATTATGGACAGATTTATAAGTTTAAATTTTAAGTAAAGGGTATTTTGTAAATATTATAAATTTCTAATAATTTTAGTATATAGATATTGTTTTTGCCAATTTTATTATAGTTTATCTTATTTAGTGTAAATAATTGTTATAAAGATTTAGTGTTGTTAAGGCTTTTAATTCAGTAAACTATGAATATTAACCAACCTTCAACTAGTAATCCGCCTACAAAAACCAGTTAACGTTAAAAGAACGACTAATGGTTA
Source organism: Listronotus oregonensis (assembly GCA_019359885.1). Taxonomy (NCBI): domain Eukaryota; kingdom Metazoa; phylum Arthropoda; class Insecta; order Coleoptera; family Curculionidae; genus Listronotus; species Listronotus oregonensis. Next base: position 20,810 of record JAHBCN010007892.1, on the reverse strand, counting down.
AAAATGTTTACCATGGATTCGGGAACGAAATCCTGAACTAACCACTTTGGATCGCAGAATTGTGCAACTTTAACAAAAGTTTTTCGGTACGGTATTCAGAGTTTTAAAAGGCAAATAAACAATATTAGTAATTATTCGGATAACTGGAAAATGCGATTTTTTCGCTATTTTTTGCACCTCCCTACTTTCCGATTGTTAAACATGAATCAAAGTTGTTTTTTTGGCCGTCCCTTATAGTATTTCAAAGGAATAATAATTATTTTTTTAATTACGTTTAACGACATAACCTTTAAATTCTTTCCATTTGCCGAAAAACATTTAAAAGTCATCTTTTTAATATTAAAAAAAATTACTAAAAAGTACGGAAAAACCCAATTTTCAATAAAAATAGGTAAAACGTTTAAGTCCGAATTCAACTCGAAATTCTAAAAATGTTGACCTGTTGCCAAGTTGTAATAGTTTTTTTATGACATGTTTAAGGTATGGGATCTTTTCGCAGGCTCGAAGTTGATCAAAAATATCCACTATTATGGAACTTAAAAGACCCGAAACGATATTGGATTCTAAAGCTGATGATTTAGGGTTTGTGTTTTATATAGTAGATATTTTTGATGAACAATGCGGCAAAATTGTGTTTAAATTGAATTTGCAAGATCGGTGGTGAATTGGCAAGTCGGTGTAACTTGGATTGTCATCGTTCTGTTTTTACGTCTTTTTAATTTATGTTAAGATGAAATTATTTTTTTTTCATGTAGCAAAATAAAATCGGAAAAAAAAATGAAAGTAAAAAAATGTATATTTTTTGGAAAA
>JAHBCN010007892.1:0-15000 GCA_019359885.1 Listronotus oregonensis | reverse complement strand
GATTTTAGAACATACAAAACTTTATGAAGAGTAACTTTTTTCGTTAAATTAATAATAAAAAAATTTCCAAATGAAACCAACTTTAGTTTTTTTTAAATAACAAAACTTGATGTTCATCATAGATAGGGCAATTAGATATCTGAAGGTACTTTTAAGTTTTTCTTAATAACAATTGCCGAATGTCAAAAATAAAGGTACTTTATTCTTCAAAAATTAATATTTTCGATATACCTGATACGACTAAAACAAAATAAAATATATATATATATATATATATATATAATATATATATATATATATATATATATATATATATATATATATATATATATATATATATATATATATATATATATATATATATATATATATATTTTTAATTTTAAAGAAACAAAAATTTTTGTGTGTGGAGGCGAATTATAACAAAAGAGTGGTTCAGAGATGATAGAGATATATAAACATTCTAACAGCATTATAAAAAAACTGACATTGACAATCTAAGTTTATTTACTCTAACTTACTAATTTTTAACCTAAAACAAAAGACAAACAATGATTCCAAAGTTCTTTTTCATCAAGCTAAAACATTTTAAAATAACTGTCAACATAATTAATTTTTTAATACTTTTGATTTTTGATTCTGTAGTTTTTTTTTATTCTCTGGCTTTCTTTCTTTAACCTAACATTCCTTTATAACCTAACATTTCTTTTGCAAGAACCACTCTTTCGTTCAGTTGAACCTCCCAAAATGGGCTGGTCCTTCCCCCTTTTTTTTATGTTTTTTTCTATTGTTAACACTTTTATGCTACACTGGACCAAATATAACCTAGGATAAGTGTATGGTAATGCTAAGGGCGAGGGGGTGTAAGTAAAAATAAAACATAAAATCTGGAATAGACAAAACATCATCATACATCTATAATTTGTGTTTTCTGGTACGTACGTGCACACACACACACACACTCACACATACAAACACTAACCCTTAGGTGACAGATAAGGGAGTGCACATACACCAACATATACACCCATACACACAACTAACCCTTGGTGACAGATAAGGGTTAACACATACCCATACACATGCACACACACAAAAACACTTACCCTTAGGTGACAGATAAGGGTATACCTCACACTCCACAGACATACACGTACATACAACATGCTTTATGTAGAGATAAAGCTCCGTGATCATTAAGACACTACATATTTACTGTTTAAAAATATTTTTTTACCATTACTAATTTTTCCTTTGCATATTACATAACATTCAGTCATAAGTAAATCTATCTTCCAGTTAAGTTAACAAATCTTAACTTTAACCTAGATATCCCCGGACCTTATACTCGCATTCCAAAAATAAAAACTTTTAAAAAATACATGTTAAACAAAAAAAGACCCTGAAACGAATAAAGTGGTATGAAAACCATTTCTGTACTAGTCTTTTTAATAACAATTATAATATTTTAAAAAATGTATTGAGAACTAAGAAACATTAATATGAATTTTAAAAACTTATTAATATCCTGTTTCTATACATTAAAATTCAGCTTTGTTGATGTTACCAACTTCTAAAAATGCATTTAGTTGTAAGTATACCTAAAATTGAGAAAGATTTGTTTTTTTATTGTATTTTTTTTTTTTCCATATTGTAGACCTGAAGAAGGAAATAAATATTTTCAATGGACCGATACCCAAGAAATTTATTACCTTTTTTTAACTGGTCGCCAAGATTTCCCCTCCTCCTTATTTTTTTATATATATATATATATATATATATATATATATATATATATATATATATATATATATATATATATCCCAATCTTACTCCTAGAAGTAGCAAATTTTTTTATCAAGAGTAGCTTTTTTCGATAAAATCAAAAATAAAAAAGTTTTTTCTCTTCAACTCCTTTTCCGTGGACATACTGTGTATATATTACTATTCATGTTACTTACCTACACCTCCTGCAATCAAGTTTACTTTCTTCGCCTTAACAATAGTAGGAGGGTCTTTCCTAAGTTTTTTTATGGAAAATGTGCCGGGAGCAATGTACTGAAGTCTACCAGATGGTCCCCTAACATCAATAGTGTCGCCTATTTTCAATCCTTCAAGGTACTGCGTCAACGCACCCCCATTGGGGAATTTTGGATGAACGTTTTTGAAGTATACCTTAAAAAATTATTATAAATAAAGTCACAAATTAGAGTATGTGTATGACGAGTATCTCAAAAGCCATAGGTTATGAAAAGATGGTTGAAAATACAAAAATATATTTTTTTATATTTCGAGACTTTGTCTATATAAAGGGTTTTCCAATAAGAACGATTTGATTTTAAAATTAAATAAAATAGAAATGATTTCAGATATAACCACACTTTTTATATTATCTTGAAGTGCAGTCGATAACATTTATGTTTTGAATAGCACGTCGTTTAAATGTCTACCTCGGCTTTGTGTACACGAGCGAATTCGACGAATCTAATTTTCGAAGACTGCAATAAATCTCACGAATGCAGCGTTCAATGTTCAATCTCAAAGCATCAAGGGTTTGTTGCCTGTTTGCATAACCCTTAGATTTTAAATAACCTCAGAAAAAGTAATCTAAAGGTCAAATTACAGCTTCTTGGTGGCCAGGCAACAGTTGCATTTATTGAAATTATCCTTTCACCAAAGTTTTCTGGCAGTAGGACAGTTTCCTGAACAGTCTGACATGCAGCACCGGATTGCTAAAACCAATCTTCTAAATCGGCATCCATATTTGGTCATAAAAAATTTGTCAGCATTGTCGATATCGTTCACCATTCACGTAACGGAATTTCCAACCTCCTTTTGAAAAAAATGGTCAATGATACCACCATGCCATAAACCACACCATACAGTTACCTTTAGAGCAGGGGTCTCAAACTACGGCCCGAGGGCCCAACCGGCCCCGGACAGATTTTGTCCGGCCCGCGGAGGCTAATACAAAACTCCTTTTAGAGAACAAATATTTTTTATAGCAAATTAAATTTATTTACTGGTATTCTAATTTTATGTTGAATAATTATTAATATGACATCTACATTGGATATGGTCATGGGCTAATTCCGCTAACTCATAACATTTTGTAGGCTTATTGTTATTGTTTTTGTGATAAGTTGGATAAAGAAACACAAATTGTAATATAAAGACATGTATAATATGCAGAAAATTTAATTCAGTATATAATAACTAACAAATTATTGAAATGAATCCAACTAACATTTTATACATTTTAAATAATCACATAACTTATAAAAACATAATGACATATGAAATACAATGAGATTTATGTAATGAGATTTTCCAGACAATAGTTTGTAGTTGTGGACTAATTTTACTTGTACCAATTATTAAAAGAGATTTAAGATGCTCATAGTTAATTTCGATCTGTAAACATTTTTTTGTATTATTTTGGAGAAGGTTTTTCTCACACAAATAAGTAGTAAAAAAGAAAAAACCCGAGCAAATTTATCAAATTATCAAATTGGTCAGTGGAAGACTCTTATAAAATTCAACAAAGATGAGTTTTGATATTTGTTCTTAATTATATCACTGCATTGTAAATCAATCATTTCCATTTGAAGTTCCGGGCTAGGGTTTCAATGTCAGTATCAAAAGGATTCTGAAAAATCTTAATTTGATTCGCTTGGACAAAGTCCGAGAAACAGTATCAAAATTTATCGTCAAAGCACTCAAAGTTTCGATTGCAAAATCGATAGGAAACTCAGTCTCAGTAGTGGGCTGAATATTTCACATGTTTTAAAAGTGAAAAACATTTATTCTATTGGATTGAAACAGTTTCAATTTCTTCCGGAATGATTTGATATTAGTGTATAAATCAGGAAGATGCTGGTTTTCCCTTGCAATCCCAAATTCAGTTCGTTCACATGTTTTGTCAAATCCATAGAATGCTAACTTCCACACCGCGTTGTTTTGTAATTCAGTAAGAGGGCAAGCCATTCAAAAAATTTCGATCACTGCTCAAGTTCAAAAAGGCTGGGGCTTTCCCACAACTAAGCCAGCGTACGGCAGTATGATAAATAAGTCAGTTTCTCCAATCTCTTTAATAAATTGTCGGTGATTCAGCCCAAAAGATCTGATAAAATTAACAGTTGATATGACTGGTTTCAGAACGTCAGACATATCCAAACACCCACAAAGACTGTTGATGAATGATACAATGTAAGACTAATGGTTTTAAACCCCCGTCATTTTCACAGCCGACACAAGAGCGACCACTCCTTTATTTTCCCACTCTTGTTTTTCCCCATCAGTTGTAAACATTTCAAGTTTTTCCATCGAAGGTTTTTTGATTAAGGCCATTTTAACTCCTTTAAAAATATCTGTACCAGTAGTTGTGCCATGAATACATACATACGGGTTCTTTGTGCACTTCATAGCTTTTATCTACCCTCGAATATAAATCAACATGAGCGTATCTGACACATCCCTTGACTCATCCAAAAAGAAAACCACTCAAAATGTCCATTCTTGTGAACAGTTGGAGGATATATTTTCAGCGATGTTTTCACCCTTCGAGCAACAGTGTTTGCTGACATACTGACAGTTTTAATAAATTTACCTTTGGGCACATTTCTTCCTACGCAATTTGCATTTTTGATCATTTCTCCATCGGTGAATGGTTTTCCACGTTTTGCAATTTCAAGAGCCACACGAAAGCTGGCACGAGTTTTTGTTTAGTTTAGAGTTTGTAAATGAAGATTGCTGCGATTTCAACCGCGCTGCATAGCTTCAATTTTCTGTCCGCAAACTTCCTGTATATTTTGAGTAATTTTGAAAATGGTTTGTTTTATAATAACGTTTAATGTTATATTCTTTGAGAACGGCTATGCTTTCATTCAAATCAAACAAGCGCCTTGTTACTGGACTCAATTACGAAATACTGAATGTTCCACTGATCTTTGAATTTTTCATTACTATCAATTTTTCGCTTCTTTTCCATACTACTAATTCACACAAAAAGCAACAATTCAAATCAAAATACTGTTATAAAATGTCTTAAACAAACACGCACAAAACGTTTTAAGGAGGTATGCAATATTTTATTTAAAACAGTGTCATAGGAACTGACTTGTGGTTGCGCCACTAGCCTTCTTTATATTCCAATTACTGCCATCTAGAAGTGAGTGGAAGACACCAGAACTTTCGAACCAACGAGATTATTCTGTACGTGCTATTAGCGCCATCGTTAGCGATAAAGGTACATATTTCCGCTTGTGTCCCCCAGATGTCGTGTCACGTTACTCCTCATGGCTGTACCTACGACTAATCTAGAAATTACAGATAATGACAAAAATTTATAATATGTCAGTTTTGCCGTTTTGGGACTTTAGTCCTATTTGCAGCCTTTTTAAACGTTGGTACTTTTTCGGACTTTTTTCATCAGTGGACTATTTCACTTTTACCACCGGCAACAATGATAATATGGTTTTGGCCCTCGGAACTTACTGGAGTAATCAGTATGGCCCTAAGGCTGGAAAGTTTGGAGACCCCTGCTTTAGAGGATGCAAAGGCTTCAAGTGAATCTGTTGTGGATTGGTTTCACACCAGAAACGGCAATTTTGCTTATTTACGTATCCAATTAACTAAAAATGAGCTTCATCTGAAAAGATAATTTTTCGGCAAAATTGTGATCCCGTTCAAGTCGTTCTAAAATCCAAGCAGCAAATTCGCGGCTCCGACAATGGTCCAGTGGTTAAGTTCTTGGGTCAAAACAATCTTATACGGGTGAAATTTAAATATTTTGCAAAATTCCCGTTGTTGTTTTTATAAGTCCTAATCTTGAGCACGACGAGGAATTGATAAAATTTAGATCTTCCACAACACTATCTCTTACAGCAGCAAATTCTCAACAGTTCTGGCATTTCAGCGTCTTACTGGAGTTTTTTACATCGTGAGGTAAAATAACTTCAAATTTTCAACGACGCGACGAATGGCAACACGGAAGGGCGATTATACAGACCAAAGTTTCCAAAGTGCGCGAAAAGTTTCACAAAAGAACGACCATTTTCGGTAAATTTTTTGACAATAACCAGACGTTCTTGGAGCGAGTATTTAGCCATAATAAATTGTTAGAGTTTGATTGATTGATTGATTGATAAACATACAAGTTGAGGTTTTGTCCGCCTCGACACTGCAGCCTACAGGGCTTGTTGTATCTCTTGTGTTTTGTTTGTTAAAAAAGGTTTGACACCAGACGGGTGTAGTAGACCTTTTTATGTTCTTTTCTTTCCATCCTCCTGGTGGTTAGTGTCCACCATGAGGTTTTGATTTGTTCTCCAGTATGTAAGTGCAGGGCACTCATATATGATCTGGAGGCTTCTCTTCCTCTTGTCACATAGTCTGCAAATGGGTCTTTCTATAGATGCCCATAGTGAGATATGTTTTCTTGGGGTGCATGTCCGGTTATTAGTCCTGTCACTATTCTAATCTGATTCTATTTAGTTTTAGTAATTCATTTGTCAATGCTTTCGATGGTGAGTCCAAATGATTAAAGAAATACTCCCCAGACGTTCTTGGAGCATTTTGCCATAATAAATTGTTAGAGTTTGATCGATTGATTGATTGATAAAAAAATACACAAGTTGAGGTTTTGTGCCTCGAACTGCAGTCTACCGGGCTTTTTATCTTTGTGTATTTGTTTCAGTTAAAGGTTTGACACCTTAGACGGTGTAGTAGACCTTTATGTTCTTTCTGGTCTCCACCTCCTTGGTTAGTGTCCACCATGAGGTTTTGATTTGTTCTCCAGGGCCCATATATGATGGAGAACTGTCTCTTCCTCTTCGTCACATAGTCTGCAAATGGGTTTTTTTCTCTATAGATGCCCATAGTGTGATATGTTTTTTAGGGTGCAGTGTCCGGTTAAGTCCTGTCACTATTCTAATCTGATTCCTATTTAGTTTTAGTAATTCACTTGTCAATCTTTGATGGTGAGTCCAACATTGATTTATTAAATACTTGCTCCAGACGTTCTTGAGCGAGTATTTAGCCATAATAAAATTTTGAACATAAATGACAACTAGTCACAGGTATAACTTTATTATCAGGACACATCATTACAAAATATAATTTTTATTGGAAAACCCTTTTTCTTATAAAAGACAGATATTGAAGCTTATCCAGAATACTGAAAACACTTGACTTTGTATAGCCAAGTGTCATTTCTTTTTTATTTATTTAAAATTATCAAAACGCATAACTTTAATATAATCATCTTTTATATCTTAATATTTTTGATATTTTCATACACGTACTAATTTTTAAAACCTTTGATTAAATTAACAACTATGGATTAAATCAGCTAGGCTAGGTTATTATTTTATGTTAGTACAATACTTATTGCAGGGACAAAAAGTGCGTAACGTCAGCAGATTTACAAAGCGCTTTTTTGCTACGTTATCGCGATACGATTTTTAACGTCGCTAGTGGTAATAAGGTTAATGGTAATTTACGGGTGATGGCTCCAAGGGCGTCGATAAAGAGGAGGGGTGTACCCCTCCAAAAAACCCTACCTACCACGTCGTCGGCAAATATATTCTCAAATTCAAAAATAAATAATGACATAATTTGATGCTGGTTAAAACTTGAGTTAGAACATGGTTTAAAAAAGGAAAACGAAACAAATATCCCAGATTCTGCAATTTCAACTCTTGAAACGTGTGATAAAACAGTTATACCCTTATGTTCATTTAGCATTATACAGGGTGGCCGTCCATATTTTGACCCATTTTGATCGCGAATAACTTTTGAACAAAAAAGATATCAAATGCGGTTTCAAATATACTTATATTTCTTTAAAGTTTATTCTCTATCTTTACCATTTTATGTGACATTCCATTAGCTCAAAAAAAAATGGCCGATTTTCCGATATAGGACAACTTTGTTATTTTAAATAAAACCCTGTATGTTTCAATATTTTTAAAATTTAATTTTTCCCCTTTAAAAAATTAACACAAGCTATGGTTATCTTAAAAAAAAACGCATCTATTGACCTCCAAAGAATTGACTGTATGTCGAATAGGAATATTATTTTAAAAGGATTTTTGAAAAGTCGCCTGTGAAAACCAAGTTATCTCGTTTCCATAACGCAACAAGCCTCATTGTCAGCCATTGTTGGTCATTTTTGACAAGTTATTTTAATTAGGAAGCGCAAAAATGTTCTCGTTAAGCGAAAAAGGAAAATGTTTTTATGTTTGCCGAAACCAAATCAGTAAAAAACCCAGGAAGATTTGAAACATGTTTAATAAAGCTCCACCCACAAAAATTCAATTAAAATCTGGTACAGAAAATTCTGGAGTACAGGATCTTTAACCCGCAAAAAGAAATTAGAAACAATGAGAATTTGCAAATAAAACGTTACAAATTTGGAGATAACTCAGGAAGATCCAACATTGTCAACAAGAAAATTCTCAAGTTCAGTCCATTTCCTAAAACTACAGTACAAGAAATCATGAAAAAAGAACTTAAATTAAAGCCATACAAAGTTCAAATGTTACAAGAAATAAAAGCAACTGATTTTCCACAAAGGGTGGAATTTTGCCAGAAATTAAAATTTAGTAAGGAACAATATACATTTTTGGATAGACTAATAAGTCGACGAAGCCACATTTTCAATGGAAAAGTAAATAAGCATAACTGCAGGTTTTGGGCAACAGAAAATCCTCGACAATATAACGAACACGTTAGAGATTCGCCAAAAGTCACAGTCTGGGGGTATGTCAAAGCAAAAAATTTATGGGCCATTTTTTTTTTCATGAACCATCTGTAACCTCTGGACTTACGTTGATATGCTGGAAATATTTTTTTTCCCCAATTGCAAGAAGAAAATCTTTAATTTCGTCTATTTTCAACAAGATGGGGCTAACCACATTATGCTAACATTACCAAGGATTTACTGACCAACGTTTTTGGAAACCGGATTGGAAGAGGGGGCCCCCTTTTCCTGGCCACCCGTTCCCGGTTTGACTGTTCCAGATTTTTTTCGTGGGGATATGTGAAAGAGAGGTGTTATAGTCCACTTCCCCAAAATTTAGAAATTAAAAATTAATTCCGAAACATAATGAAAATATTCTGAAGAATTTTAGTCAATAGTTTTAATAAGTTTTTTTCGAATTTAAATAAGTGCGTCAAGTGGGGAAGGCATTTTCAACATTTACAGTAGTTTTTAAAAGTAATGTAACCTTATTGTAACTATTATTTTGAATAACCTAAACCTTTGGGACCCTTTTTTTTTGTAAATATGAAAAATTTTAATTGTTAAATAATATTGTTGGTCGACAGGTAAATTTTTTTGAAGGTCAATAAATACGTTGTTTTTTGAATAACCATAGCTTGTGTTACATTTTTTAAAGGGGAAAGATTAAATTTTGAAAATATAGAAACATATACAGGGTATTCCATTTAAAATAACATAGTTGTCCTATAATGGAAAATCGGCCATTTTGTTTTTGAGCTAATGGAATGTCACAATAAAATCTGAAGGAGAGAATAAACTTTAAAGAAATAAAGTGCATCTGCAAAACCGCATCTTGATACCTTTATTTGTTCCAAAGTTATTCTCGATTAAAATGGGTCAAAATATGGCCGGCCACCCTGTATCTTGTACTTATGTACTATGAGAGTGAGCGTTGCATCCTCTGTGAGAAGTTTTTCTGCAATAAAAAGATTGAAAACGTGGTTAAGGGCATCTACGAGTCAAGAACGTTTCTAGCTTTTACATGAATAGAGAATACCAAAAATATAAATTCCATTGTGAACAGATTTGCAAAAATGAAAAAAAGAGATTTGGATTTTATATTACAGTTGGTGTTTAATACTTGATTTCAATAAAGCGGCTTTCTTTTAAAAGTTATGTTGAACAAAAAATTGTCAATTTAAAATTAGTAATTTAGGATTAAGTTCTTCTTTGTTTCGTTCATAATGTAACAAAAAGATATTGGTACATATGTATGTATATTCTATAATAAGTTACTTTATGTCTGAATACATGTTTGCCATGTAATTAGAGTTTTTATTAGTTAGCGCACTGTGTTATTTTTCCATTATTAATACCTTCGCAAATACAGAGGTCCTTGTTATGGTAAATTATATTTAATTGTTAATACATATATTTTTATTTTGCATCTATACTTTGGATACTAAAAACTAAGAAACTTAACAGGCGAAAGATATATGAAAAAATAATATTATTATATAGTTATTTGTATTTTTTTCAAGTGGCTAAAATTATGAGGTTTTCAGGATGAGTTTGTTGTTTCCGCATGAGGCGTCAGCTGAGTTCGGAATAGCAAATGAGTGCTAAGAACCTATTTTGGATGCGTGCTACAAACATTTTTTTCTGTTTAAGTTTATGAAAAATGTGTGCAAACATTATAAATGTACATATTAGCATCAATACATACTTTCACCATGATTTTGACTCAATAACTATATATAATAAAGGGTTATTTTCCAGCAAATAACAGTTTATGTAACATATTTTGTCGTGTTTGTGTTCAGAGTTGTTTTTTCCGATACTAAAATTACCCCTCCCAGGAAAAAATATTATCGACGCCCTTGGATGGCTTTGTGTGTTATTTAAAATACTAATAATATATTTCAAACATTTATAATTGGGCCATTTTAATTTAAAAGTAAAGTAAGCCAAAACAAACGAACAAAATACCTTATTGGTCGATCGAAAGAGTTACTTACACTAGCAAAAACTTTGTCAAAATCGATATTGGTTCACACCTTCGACCATATACCTATAGAGGCAGCCTAGCTGCTTGGCAGTGCGTACAAGCATGAGAGAGGGAAAGAAGGTTGGTATATACCTAACGTTTCTTTCTCGCTTCGACTTGCTGATTCGTAGGTGGGTGGAGTTTATACCTATTTCTTTTAACCCCGAAATCAAACGTTGCAGTGAGAGATAAATATTATACACATATTTTTCTTTCTTTCTCACACGGCTAAGTGGCAAGACTGCATCTATAGGTATATAATCAAAGGTTCGCGCGCTCAGTAGACACACCACTGAGAGCTTTTAAATTTTAATTACATATTTTGATTCTTTTTACGAATACTAGCAAAATAAACAGTTCTGACATTTTGGACGTCAATTTAAATTTATTTATAACATTACCTAAAAAAAAAACCTGTTATAGTTTGTCCAAGCTAATATTTTTGTGTTGGCTTAATGTTCAAACAAAATTACTGACTCAACGTCAAAATCAGCTATTTGTAAATCACCCAGTAATGGATTAAAGGCGTTTAATTTTTGTATTAATTTTTTTTTTTTTGTTTGGGTGTGTTATTTCGTGTTTTAAAGTAATTATGAGATTAGAGATTACTCTGGTGTTTTTATTTTTTTGGGGGACTATTTGACATTTTTATATTTCATAATTTATTTTTTTTTTGGACTAAGTTTTTATTTTTATTGGTTTTAAGAAAAACCACTAGAATAAATTAGATATTTTTTATTATAAATCAAATGATTACTGTATTTCCAGTTTGGAAAAGTTAAAACCCACTTCAGAGCTATGATGAGTCAGGTAAGAAAATATAACCTAATAAATTTTTTAAAAATGATCAGAATAGTGATTTTGCAAAATAAAATAAATCGTTTTAAGAGTTCAAACAAAATACATCCTCAGATGTGCCAAATATTTTAAGATTTAAATATATTTTGAATGTATTTTTTAGAATCGATAGAAGTTGCTTAAATATAAGAAGCAATGTATAAAATTTATAAGTAACTTACAATGGAAAAACCAAAGTGCAACGCATGAGAAGGAAATTTTCAAAAGGAGGAAAATGAAGGTTTAGGAAAATAAACATCTTTGGGGGTTTCCGAGAAACCTGGATGTTCTCAACAGCTCTTTCCCAGGTCTTGGCAGAATGAGATGTATTTTTAGTGAAAAGTTAAAACATTCTAAAGATTAATTATACGCTAGAAAAAAAATGTACTTTCCACACAAGGAAAAATTAATTTTTTTTTTAAATTACAAGGTAAAGATTTATACAATCTTCAATAAAATTTTGTTTTGCCTTATAAATTATCACGTTTTATAAAAAACTTCCTCTTGCCACCGACAAGCAGAAGACCTGTTTCTATTTTAGGAATATTTTTACAGTTTCTGTCCGGCTTATCTGTCAAACCTTTTTGTATATCCCAATTAGAGCAAATTAAAAAAGCTACTCAGATGCATCCCTTTTTTTGTCCACTTAATTTCCCACTTTTCTGCACCTTATCCCTAGGTTTCGAGACTACGAAATTATATCAGTAATTTACATCTGACTACCTAGACACTCGAGTATGTAACACTTAGACTTTAAGCATAAAGGGTATCCTGAGAAAAAACCATAAGACAGATTCGGTAGATACCTCAGTTAGGGCTCTTTCATAAAGGACATATGATTAAACCTGTAGCTTAGACAACAGTAAACTACAGAACACACTTGCTGCACTTTGAAACATTAAAGTATTTTTAATTAAAAAACTAATGAAATATTTTATTTTCCTTAGATACAATTTACTGCTGGTTCAAAAAAAGGGGTTTCTTGATGGTGCCAGTAGAAGTTTTAAATCTAAAACAAAAACAGGAGATTACCATGGCAAATAAAGCTGAAAATTTTGAAAGGGGTTAGAGATGACTACTACCAATTTAAAAAGGCCTACATTAGTAATATTAGGTAATGCCAGCTACCATAGTAGGTTGTTAAAAACTGGCCATATAGTGGCAAGAAAGAAAATATGGTTAAATGGTTAAAAAACGAAATATTCCTTTTTGCAAAATCGGGACAAAATAGATTTTGTGGTGCTTGATTCAGGTGACCAAAGTGTGCCAAATCTTATGTCGTCGATGCTTTTTCAGGAGGATGGTCATCGGGCTGCATTTGCACCATATCCAACGACCTTCCAACGTTTTTGACAAATTTTTTTATAAAATATAACATCTTATTGTGTTAATGATACTCGAATAAATAAATGATTATTACTGTTTTGTTTTATTTATTTTATTATTTAATATAGGAAGATCTAATGAAGTTATATCAGATGAAATAAATCGACTTATCTTTAGGCATCTTTAAACAATTGTAAATTTGTAATAAGGGATATCAAAACCCCCCTTATAGTGAGATATTTTATCAGGATATTTAAATTCAACTGTAAAGAGTTTGCCTCAAATATAACAAAACATAACAGGTCTGTTTGATATTCAGAAATAGTGTACACTATTTTACATTTTTTTATATACCTAAGCCTTTAATTGGAGGGTATTTAAGGACTAATTGTACAAAAAGTGTAAACTATTTTAAATAACAAACACTTTAATAAATAACTATTAATAATCTGCCAGATAGGGAAAAGTTTTTTAATAAAATATTATGGCCAAACATCAATCTTTCACAATTTAAAAATATATAAACAGCAAGAAAAAATACTGATGAATTTAATTATCTAACAACAAAATTTTAAAAATATTAAAATTTTGAAACCCTCTTCCCCCCAGTATTTGACTCAAATTCTTTTCAGCCAACTTAAATCTGAAAAACAAATTTACTAATATGTAGGGGATATTCGCATTGCCAACCCAAAAATGTTAGCGGACAAACTATACATAACGGGCTAATGACGTCACTCCCAAATGAAAATAATCTAAGTATAAGTATCGATACCGACGATTATTCGATATTATTCCCAGCCCATTTTAAGCGACTAAGCAGTTAATTTTAATATTTCAAAAAAGCATTAAAATTAATAGCGAGCGTCAAACAAGTACCTGATTTACATCATTACTTTGAGAATTGTATACTTTATAGAATTTAGGATCCTATAACAACATATAAATTGTAATAAGTAATCCTTGTGTTTTAATATTAAGAGGGACAAAATTTAAACACTGGTCCCAGAAGTAAGTTAAATATATTAAGCAGTAATTCTACAGCTAAATTTTTTTTTCGCTACGCAAACAACTAAAAATTTTTTTAGCTGTTTGGTGTAGCATATTTTTTAATATACGGTATAAATATGATATAACTTATGGATATGAAGTGGGGTAAGTAAGCCGCAAAAAGTGGTGCGGCCACAACGTAAAAAAAGAATATATTACATAACTTTTATTTTTATTTGTTTAGAATCCAAAATGATTTAAATTTAAAATTTCTAGAAGAAAGTATTGCCATTTCTAGGTGTACAGTTGTAGAATCACAACTTAAAATGTTTTACCTTATTTAGGTCAGTTTTAATACAACATGCAAACTAGAGACATGAAAAATTTACCTTGATCACTAAGTCTACGTAACCATGGTCATCGTCTGAAGAAACAGGAGTATACGACCTGATCACCAAGTCGTCTCCTATTCTGGCAGATAGATGTATATGTTGTCCAACTGGCAGTCCTATAATTTTAAAATAAATTGAGTTTATACAAAATTTTTAAACTGTTTATGGCGTCAAACGCTATAGTTTTGAGATAAAGGGCGCTTATTTTAGGTCCACAAACAAAAAAGAGTAAAAAAATGATAGACCTCCATATTCGGTCCAAAAAAATGTCACTAACCACAACTAACCAAAAAATGTAAAAAAAGTTTTTAATGGTTACCTATATATCTGCTGGGATCCCCGGTAAATAAAATTTTTATCTTATTTTTATTTATACAGGGTGTAATTTAATTGATGGCTAAAAATGCAGGATGTGATTCTTCAACTCATTTTAGGACTAAAAGTCCATATAAACAGATATGGAAGGAGTCATTTCTGAGATACACGGTGTTGAAGTTTTTTTTTTAAAAAACGGGTTTTTATTAATTTCTCAAATACTCTTTGCCGATTTTGTTGAAACTTGACGGTTATTTTTAGTAACAAGGGGCTAATTTAACCAATTAGATTAAAATTATTAAACCAGTGACGGCTGGGAGACACCTTAGCGAATATTATTGGCATATTATTCATTTTGATATTTTTTTTGG
>JAHBCN010007891.1:0-41142 GCA_019359885.1 Listronotus oregonensis | reverse complement strand
TCTAATAGGCACGTGTCTATAGTCAAATTATTATTTAAATAACGGTCGCAGTTGAACCTATGCCGTGATCTAATTATAGAAACAAATAAATCACCGCACACCTGATTCTTCAAGAAAAAAGAGAGGAGATGAACGAGATAGACAAAAATGTTCCCAAATTTCAAACGCACCCAAAAAAGCGACCATTTGGCAATATGCAGCCGATACAACCCAAAATTGTGGGCCTCAACGGATGAAAAAAATTCGCGTATTTAAACCTCTTTGCTTTTTGGGGGTGGGGTAGCATGGGTTGCATCGGCGATTTGTGACGCATATGAAGCCCAAATTTGGGAGATTATTTTTTGTTACTATGCGATAGGGGGGAATTTGAGCGTTTGGGGAAGGTGCCCCCTAAATTTAAAAGATTTTTTTTAAATTATAATGTTATTTTAATGTTTTGATATTTTTAATAATTAGAAATTATTAAAAAGCGTTTTATATTTAAATAAATTTTACATTATATGTACGGGATTGTACCGTAACAGTGTAATTTTCATGTGAGGCCCGGCCTCAGTTGTTCATATGGCGAGCCGCCACGATATGGGTCCGCAAGGCCTTCTTTTCCCCGAAATACAGGGTGTTCAACAGAGCTACGTGCTTAGAAATAAATGGTGGAATTTTAAAAATTATAAAACCAGCTTATCTTTTGCTGAACAAAATTTAAGAAAAATAATTTTATTGAAAATTAAAATAGATTTTTTAATTATACATTTTGTATTAATTTTTTTAAATTTTGCTATAAGAAAATCGATGCGTTGAAATTTTTTTAAATCTAAATATCCCTAAAACGGTTGCTCATATCAACTTTTAAGAAATATCCCCTTTTTGACGTAAAAATAAAAACAATTATCTAATTTACTTAAAAATGTAATACAGGGGCCGTACCAAAAATTGTGATTGTTCAAAATAGTAAAAAAAGTGTAGGTGGGCCCCCCCAAAGTAAGAGTTTTAATAAGATTATATCCGTCATACCAAAAACCCCCCCGGATACAAATTTTTTAACCCCAATTTTTCAATAAGATTTTTTTTAAAAAAATAAAAAAATTAAATAAAAATTTTAACATCCTGAAGTATCCATATTTGTATAGACTTTTATGTTTATTTTTGGGCCCCGATACTACCTAAATTTAATTTCCTCATGAATCACCCTGTATATACAGGGCGAACCTATGGAGGTATGACGTCATTAATATTTTTAAAGGCAACCCCAATTTTTTTTTTTGGAAAGAGATTTTTGCATTTTTTTTTTTTGGTTCTTTGCTTTATTTTCAAATATATTTTTTCAAAAAAATTGTTTTGAAGATCGGGGCATTTCAATAGAATTTTTTCCTATTTTGGGAAACGTATGAGATAATAAAACCCCTTAAACGTTGTAGTTCCTTTAACCTTTTTGTATGACATAGAATACCCTAAAAAAATTAAATTACCTACTTACCTTAAATCTGTCAATGACTCGCTAATATTTTTTTATCCCCACTGCAACTCTATTGTCGAAAAGCGTCGATTTTTACTTATTTAAATTTGAAAAACGAGATATTCAACAAATTTGTAAATTTAAACATCTGGATATCTGTCAGTAAAAAGCCACTTTTTTTTTTAAAAAAGTAATAATATTAAAGGAAATTGAAAGTTTACTAAGTCTGTTTATTATTAAAAAATAGTGTACACTTTTTTTTATTTTTTTTTTACGTAATCCCCCGGAAATTGTGGGAGGAAATGAGTCAAAAGTTTTTAAAAACAATTTTTTAAAATTTAACTGAACATTTATTACATTCGATGAGATACATTTGAATGTGGGTTAAATTAAAAAAAAAATCAAAAAACGCTGTTTTAAAATCATTATTTTAATGACCATAAAAACTTTTAAAAGAACTAAATTAAATGCCTAAATTGCGCACAGTTGTCTGCTTGACAGTCACCAAGATGATAAAAAAAATCCTAATTTGAACATTTAAATAATTTCTTTCTTTAAATTAACATATCTGGCTTTCTAATCTTACAAAGAGTAATTCAGGGGTAAATCCAACCCTATTGACATAACAATTAAAGGAAAAAGGTAATCCCGTTAGAAAAATTCTGTTCTTTACGAAATTATCATTACATGAATTCCATTAAAACTACGTCGGGTAATTATCTCGAAAGTTGCGGCCACTCCGATTTTGATCAGTTTGAGTATAAGGGGGTTTTTAGAGGGCTGATCACGAATCTTAAAGAATTTTTAGTCGGAAATGTTTTGCAGATATCCATTATCAATTTTGAAAACTAAAATGACCTCTTTTCCTTTATTCGTCCTTCTTTTTGCACATAATTCTTGATTTTTACACTAAATTGGCACACGATAGTTTATAAACACCTTTTAAAAACTTATTTTTATATTTATGTTATACATTTTTTCTTTTAATTGCAAATCTCCACTTTCACACGCCGCAACCATATACACCAGGCATTTTATTAGCAAATATGGCCGCGCACTTTAAAACTAAAACTTTGCCATTTAATGTAGAAAGTCGTTAAATAAATATAAAACAAGTTTTTAAAAGGTGTTGATAAAATATTGTGTACCAACTTAGTGTTTTATTCAAGAATTGTGTGCAAAAAGAAGGGGAAATATATTGGAAATGTGGTAAGTTTGATTTTCAAGTTTGATAATGGATATCTCGAAAATAAAACGTTTTTGATTAAAAATTCGTGATCAGCACCCCAAAAAACTCCCGAATACCAAAATTGGTCGAAATCGGCTTTGCTCCAACTTCCTTAATTTAACCATTTGTTGGAAAATATCACAATTTTTTACTCATTTAACACTTTAAATACATTGCTTTAATATAAAGATCAGAAATCAATTGTTTAATGAGTAACTGGAAGGATTATTTAACGAAGTTTAATTTTAAATCACTGACAGCTGACAACAATCAAATAAGTATTGTCAAGGTAACTGTCAGAACTAACCAGAACCAACTATGCACCATTTAAACATTTAATTTAGTTGTTTTTAGGAACTCATACCCATACTTAAAATGATCTTATCGAACAAAAAATGTGCTCTTTTTAACTCGGTAATAAAAAATGAGTGATATAACATTGAAAAAAAACATCTATCAGGAGGTATGATTCCTACAGGAATTACTCTGTACCTATAAATAATTATATCCGTAAAATGAGCAAAAAGAACGAATTTATTCACTACTTTCAGGACGCACTGTATCTGACGTAAAATTAGGCAAAAAAACGTAACGACAAATTGGTGTGTTAATTGTATAATTTAATATACAGTCGAGCATTCATTATAATATTTTCTTTTTTGTGCTTTTTAAACTTTTACAATAAACAAATTATATATTTACATAAATAACTTCTACAAGCCTATTTTTACTTGTAATCTTCCTGTAGCTTGGATTATTACCGAAAATTGTCCCTCCTAGATATTTTTTTTTATAATTATACAAAGTCGCAAAGCAAGTGTTCACCAGACTCTTATAAGCTCTTTTTTTTTAAATATTGACCTACAAGAAAAACAAGCATTAAAATACAGGGTCGCTTTTATGTATGAAAACGGTCGATTATTTGCTAAAGTAAGATAGCTAGCGAAGAATGTTAAATACAAAACTTTTAGGGTTTTTAGAAATCTATTACACTGCACATAAACTAAGTATACAGGATCAGTCAAAAAGCCATGGAAGAACAAAGTTACTTTACTTTAAATGGAACTCCCTGTATATTATTCAATATTTCAATTACTTACAAGATTCTAAAAAAAAATGTTAAGCACACTACATACCCAATCTTAACCGTTTTCGAGATATCGAGTGAAAAAATGAAATTGCCTTGCAAGCCACCAGAATATCGTTTTCAAATAAATCTAGTAACAATAATTAAAAAGACAAACTAAATTTTAGTAAACAACAATTTAAAATCCTATTTTATAAGGTGCTCAAAGTGTCCACGGTTTACCTCCTGGCAGTAATGAATTCGTTGAACAAAATTTTGTAGCGAATCTAAAAGGATATTGGGAGCAATACTGGAAATTCCATGCATTATTCTGTGTTGCAAATGTTCGATATTTTGTGGCCTATTTTTGTACACTAAATTTTTGATATGGCCCCAAAGGAAAAAGTCAAGAGGGGTCATATCAGGAGACCTAGCAGGCCATTCAATTGCACCTCTGCGCCCAATCCATTTACCAGGAAAAGTTTCCTCTAGATATTCCCTCACCATCAATCCAAAATGTGGTGAAGCCCCACCTTGTTGAAACCATATTTGTTCAGCCGGTAAATTGGGATTATTATGGTTCGGGAATAATCTTCTGAGCTGTGAAACAATATTCTCTTGTAAAAGTAATAAATATCGTTCAGAGTTCAAATTTCTATGTATAAAATAGGGTCCTATGAAGTTTCCACCAATAAAGCCACACCAAACATTGTTTTTTTGTGGTCGTTGGGTATGAACTTGTTCCATCCAATGTGGGTTTTGGTCTGACCAATATCTACAATGGTGTCGATTTACGTGCCCGTTTAAGCAAAACGTTGATTCATCAGAAAATAAAATGTGGTTGACAAAGTTGACATTTTGATTTAATTTATTCATAATGATTTCGCAAAACTGAATTCTGCGATCAAAATCGTCTTCACTCAATTCTTGTAACAAATGAATTTTATATGGTTTGAATTTTTCTTTTTTGGTAATTTTTGAATGGAATATCGACTCATATTATGATTTAAAGCCCGCTGTTGTGTCGAATTTATTGGATTTTATACCACATCTAACATGACATTTAGAGAATTTTCTTCATTAGTAACGCTTACCGGTCTTCCATTTTTGGTCGATCTTTCACACCTCCAGTTTTATGAAAACGCTGCAATGTTTTGGAAACAGTTGATTTAGTTATAGGTTCCCGATCTGGATGCAATTCGTTAAAAATATTCACCACTTGGGTACAACTCCGTGTTCTATCGCCGTATCCTATCATCATTAAAATTTCAATGCGCTCGGTATCACCTAAACGTGCCATTTTTACGCAAAAATTGTTCACAAATTGTAAATGTAAGTTTTTTTGGCATATCTGTTGTCAAGATGACAAAACAACATTGTTATGGAGATAAATATTTTCTAAGGTAACTTGATGGACTAGAAAATTAATGAATGTAATAATTTATTTGAAAACGATATTCGAAAATCGATATCTCGAAAACGGTTAAGATTAGGTTTGTAGTGTGCTTAACATATTTTTTTTATAATCTTGTAAGTAATTGAAATATTGAATAATATACATTCCATCCATTTAAAATAAAGTTACTTTGTTCTTCCATGGCTTTATGACTGATCCTGTATACATAGTTTATGTGCAGTGTAATAGATTTCTAAAAACCCTAAAAGTTTTGTATTTAACATTATTTGCTAGCTATCTTACTTTAGCAATTAATCGACCATTTCCATACATAAAAGCGACCCTGTATAATAAAATATTGATCATGTTAATATTGTGGGACAGCAACGGCAAAAGTAAAGGCTTTTATTTACATGTTCTAAAAGACGAAATTAAACTTTAAATTAAAGCAAACCCATCAATTTATTACATTACATAATTTATACGTTATAAAAGCTTGTCGCGAGATTTACCTATTTTATAAAAAAACATATAATTTTTATCTTAAAATTACGTGTGACAAGATCAAGTTGCGTATTCTTGTGTATATCTACACAGGTAAATCTCGCAAAAAGCTTTTATATTATATAAATTGTGTTATGTAACAAATTGATGGGTTTGATTTAATTTAGAGTTTATTTTCCCCCTTAAGAACACTCAAATAAAACCTTGTTCATAAAAATGTTTTTTTTACTGTTAATTTATTTAGTTAATGCTGACTGAACATGTTTTCAAGTTTGTTTACTTCATTATTTGATGTGCCATTGTTGGATGGTCGTTTGCCTTTAATTTATAACAGTCTAGTTTTTTTTTAATAAGGAGACAGTGGACCCTTGTCGGTCCCTACAACATTAGTTTGAGCAGCACCAAACTATCCCCAACCTTTGCCAAATTATAAATCTTTAACATAAATATGGCGCCCGTTCACTTGATATCCGTACCATGGAGGTGCATAAAAAACATAGTCCACTATCTTTGAAAGTCCGCCATATTGTATTTAAGATGACAATTTTATTTTTCGTATTTTTTCTAAAACCTTATTGATATATATGTAATGCAAAAATATAAGTCGTATTTTGGGCAGTCCGCCATATTGGATGTAGAATAAAGTCAAAATTAACTAACCATGCATTTATTTAAACTAAACGTATATGCAAAATTCCAACTCAATCGGTTAAGGATAGCTGCTTTAAAATTCAGTTGCAAAATTTGACCCGAAGAAACATACAACATACAACAAACATTGCAAGTTAAATAAAAACGCTAAAATGGCCATTTTTTAAAAATTCATAACTTGGACCCCTTTAAAAATTGAAAATCTATTCGGAAAATAATTATATAAAAATTAGTTGCATGGTTCGACCTAACAAACATACAAACAAATAATGCAAGTTAAATAAAAGCTTGTAAATGGAGGTTGGTTGGTTGGTTAGGCCGAGAATTAGTTATGTGTTTTTCCAGAGATTTAGATAGAGATTTCCATTTAAACAGGTCTAATCCAGTAACATCCAGTTTTTAAAAAGTTTAAATAAGTGTATTCTGCAAAATGGCACATATTATAGACATTTGGTTGCGTATTTGTACATTTAAAAAAAATTGGCCACAATATACACTTGTATTTTTATTATGACAGCGCTTGTCATATAAGATTCGAGAGTGTTCCATTTAAAAAAAATGGAAATCAATAGTGAAAGTAAAGCCAAATTAATTCCACACGAGATTGGTGAAGCTGTTTAAACGGCTACTTATGAATTATTGCCGCAAGAGAGAGGTATGAATTGGTCTACAATTTATTTTAAAAATGGGGCAATGATAAAAAATTACATTACTATAAATGAAAAAGTCATTCTTGCTTATATAATGAAAAAATCTAAAATCTTAAAACGCTCGAGCCTCTGGAGCAATTACTTAATGCCGAAGTCTACAAGTAACATTAAAAATAATATAGATATAAGCCGCTATCCCAAAGTTATTGCTTTCCTTAAAAAAAATCCGTTGGCTACAAACCAAAAAAAATCAAGAGTGTTGAATAAAGAAAAAGTAGATAATTTTTTATCAAAAGCTGGAGATAATATCTACCTAGTAACAAAGGTAATATAATTAAATGTAAATTCTCTTCTTTATTTTGATTAATTTTTATGCATATATTAGGTTGCATTGATCATTGGTTTAGCAGGTGCTTGTCGTTGTGAAGACTTTTTAAAATTGGTTTAGATAATATAGAAGATAAGATAAATATGTTAGTAATTAAAATTTCCAATTCTAAAACAAATATGGAATGAACCTTTGTCGTCATTGGAAATCGTAGATTATTTGTATATTACAAAAACGGAAAATGAACTACACAACCTATTGGTATTCACACTTTTGGTAATATCGCCTGCAAAATTGCTGAATTTGAATTACCTTATCCCAATGAATACACCGGCCACTGTTTGCGAAGAAGCTTAGCTACTTTATTAGCTGATGGTGGTGGTAGTATAACCAATTTAAAGAGACACGAAAGCTGGAAATCAACCAGTGTAGCAGAGGGATACCTAGAAAATTTTTTGAGAAACAAAATAGCATCACAGATTAAATAGAGCTATAAGGAAATTAATATTTCGAAAACTAGTACAAATACTGATACGTCTAATAATAATAATTTCAATACTGCCACTTTTGTTAATATTCCTAATAATCTTAATAAAAGTAATTCAGTAGAACAATTGTCATGTTATATGTAATTTATGATAAAAAGTTCATTACTTATGTCTATAACTATCCATCCAAATTCTTTTTAACATAATAAACGCGCGCAGAAAAAATATTGTACGTAACACGATCCAAAAATGATTTTACGAAATCTGAAGGATTACGGGACTCGCCTACGGCTCGTCCTGGAAACTTCCTACTCATCCCGTAAAATATCACTTTCGCTTTTGTATTATACCGTATTCGTTGTGCCATGGGCTACTCTATTCTTTATAATACAATATAAATCGTTTTTGAAAAGTATAAACGATGTTCTTGTGGATGTCAGAATATAATATATTATTCAATGAGCATGTAATAGCTATTACATGCGAGTAGAATACTATACTTTTTCTACCACTTATCTTTTATACATTGAGTTACATAGCTGTTTAAATTACATTTTCAATGATTTATCATAGCTGCATTTTAATTAAATTTTTCGGAACTTCCTATTAAAAGTACATGAGAGAAAGGAAGAAATCTACCTGCCCAAGAACTTTTTAATTTGTTTTACAATTTTACCTTTAATACCAATCTCGTAATAGAGATACTAAGATATGAATATTTTTAAAATTTTCTTTATCGGTGATTTTTTATTTACCCGCCAAACTTTGCGTAATAAAATTCTATTTTATTCATATTCTTAGGACACAGCATGGTAAATTACACAAAATTATTAATTACTAACGTTTTCTTTGAAAATATTTATGGTGATATTGGAACAATTTGTGAAATTTAAAGTTGGAGCGGTATTAATGTCTAAATTAACGTTTTCGTTGTTTGTATTTTTATGCATATTCACAGTCGATGACGTACTCGCATTTACGTTAACTGTTTTAAAATTTTTATTTGCAGTGTCTATTTTGTTTCGTAGCGATTGGTCTATGTAGCCCTCTGCTACTGAGGTGGATTTCCACCCATCATGTCTTTTTAAAGCTGTGATATCGCCATCACCGTCTACCAGAAGCGTGGCGGACGACCTTCTTAACGTATGGCCGGTATATAGTTCTGGATTAGGAAGATTTAAAAAAATAGCAGCTTTTTTTTCCCATGGATCCAAATTTGTTAATTCAATAGATTGGATCGTCCATTTACCTTGTTTATAATTTAGAAAAAATGAAGTTGACAGGAAAGATTTTTTGGTCGAATATTAATATATTTTTTGCATACCTCGTAGTATTTATCAGTGACAGTAAATTTTCTGGATATTTTAGTTTTTGTGTTTGGTATGTTCACTTAAAACGCTGATCCCAGATTCTTTATGTCGGTGATGTTCATTTGACGCAACTCAGTACTGTGGCAAGCGCCGGCAATCCCCATAATTAATGCAACCTTAAATTTCAGAAAAAAAACATAATTTCAAGAAGGGTAGATGAGTTGTACTTTTAAATTGTTACCTTAGTTACGAGATGATCTTTATCTGGGGCCTCATCGATGAATTTATAGATTTCCTCAGAGGTAAATGTTTTTGGTATTTTTGCATGGTATCCCTCCGACTTTCTTTTCTAAAAAAAGCTCAAGTTTCGAATACATTTTTTATTTGAACATCATGTTTTAATCCTAGGGTGCTTCTCAACATAGAATAGTGGGAAAGTTCTTTAAAATAAACCAAGACGACGTTTTCGCAAAATGAATTGGCGTTTTGGTTTTTTTCCAGTTCGGTTCAGTTCAATTTGCTACCAAATAACCTTAAAGAAATTATGTTTTCATAATTATTTAAAAATGAACTAAAAAAATGGCTTTTACAAGTAAATAGAAATTAAATACGATTTTTTTTCTAAAATTACCTAAAATTTGAGATGTGTTATTATAAAATTAAATTATAATATTGTGACTCAAAATTCTAATTTTAACAAAATTACTCGATTAGTGACTTATAACTCAAATGTGACAGTTTTACCCAAATAGTGACTTTATCCAAATAGTGACACTACCCGGACATTACAAAATAGCGCTAACAAGCAACAACTGTTGGTTCTGCGCTTAAAATGTTTATTTAAATGTTTATATAAAAATTGTATTAATTTTTGGCAAAATAAACCTATTTATTATTATAGACGTTTTCAGTCTTAAAAGGAAACTGATAGATTTTTGGAAGCTACTAAAGCTACACTACAGGACTTAAGGTTTTTATTCCATCTAAATTTATTCTAGAATATAACGGCCCAAAAAGTTATATGATTTGCTAAAATTTGACCATTGAGTTTTTTTGTCAACATTACAACCTTACTGAAAAAACATTTTTAATTAAAAGAAAAACTATTGGGCTTTTCCCCAGAATAAAAAAAATTATATATTATTTTTGAAAATTATACTATTTTTATATATTATTATAAAGAGCTACTCTGCTTTTGCAATAATAGTAACACAAAACATTTCTTTTTTAAATTAATATCAGAAGTCAATGTCAGTTAGTAAAACAGAGTTTTCGTAGTTTCTATTTTGTTTTGAGTAATATAATAAAAAAAAATTCCTACGAGCGTGCGGAAAAGTCCACTTTTCCGCACGCATTTGAGTGCGCAATGTTGCACTTTTCCGCACGGCGTGCGTACTCTAAAATCTTACAGGTAAGCAAGATTTATATGTATTTTAGTAATTGTAGACTATTTCATGCAATATACGTAGCCATTGCAAGTTTTAGTTTATTCTCTTTTTTGTTTGTTACTTCGTAATTTTCAATATTTCAACTAAAACACAAAAAAACATTTTTTTAATTACCCTGTATAATAATAATAAATGATTATGACAAGTCACGCAACAATATATAATCTTGGTGATTTTAACACATGTCAGATTTTTTTCTTCGTTTCCATATGAACAAGCAATTGCACAAATGAATTTCAATACAAACAAGCATTTTTAATGAAAAGGCGTCATAGTATCTTTTTTTAATTAAATAAAAATTCGACAAAAATAATTATTTAAAATGAGTAGTTACGATGTAGGAGAGATGAACTTACAAAAATAATGATTGATGACAAACAGGATAATGAAAATTATATATATATATATATATATATATATATATATATATATATATATATATATATATATATATATATATATATATATATATATATATATATATATATATATATATATATATATATATAATATATATATATATATATATATATATATATATATATATATATATATATATATATATATATATATATATATATATATATATATATATATAAAATAACACTTCCAGAATCTTTGTAGTGTCCGATGAAACAAATAACGGACTTTATCTGCAATTGTACCGTAAATATGCAAATTTGCGAAAACCACATACCCCACACAGACGTTTTTTTGTCCAGTATAAACAAGGAGCATGCAGTACGCAATGTGTGGGAATAAATTCAATAGGTAAAATGTCTTCAGAAATTGCTGCATACCTAAAATTAAAAAATCCAGAAGAGTACACTGGACATAGTTTTCGTCGATCCTCTGCGACTATATTAGCGGATTCTGGAGAAGGAATTACCAATGTCAAGCGACTTGGGAGCTGGAAATCAACGGCTGTAGCTGAGAGCTACATTGATGAATCCACAAATCAGAAAAAGGATATGTCGAATAAAATATTGACCATGAACAACTCCCCTCCTGAGCTAAGTCAACCTTCATCAAGCCGTACAATAAGCGCTTCCATAAGCCACCCGCTAAATGAAATTACAAGTTCTGCAATTAATTTACAATATGCTAATAACTGTTCTTTTGTTGTAAATGTTATCAACAAATAATTTCCATTTATAAATATGCTGTAGTAGTTCATTCAGATTAAACATAATTTAAAAAATAATCATTGCTTTAATATTGGTATTATCTGACGCTCGTAGGAAAAATTTTGTTCCTAACGCTTGCGCAAAGTGACTTTGCGCACTTGTTAGGAAAATAACTATTTCTATAAACGTGTTAAAAATTTAATTTTTAACACTATCTAGATGCCTTAATGTTACTTTAAAGCTTTAGTGCCTTAAAGTAACATTTTAAAGCACTAGTGTTAAAAGTTAAATGTCAAATTTTGATTGTATACGAGATCTCCGGGGCAGTAAATCCAGCGATGCTCTACTGGCCGCTTCATCTATCTCTTTAAATCGATCGATGCAACCAATACTTTTGCCTACATTTTCTCATACGTTGTTAAAATAT
Organism: Listronotus oregonensis; assembly: GCA_019359885.1. Lineage (NCBI taxonomy): Eukaryota > Metazoa > Arthropoda > Insecta > Coleoptera > Curculionidae > Listronotus > Listronotus oregonensis. The sequence goes on along the minus strand of JAHBCN010007891.1, from coordinate 29,066 downwards.
TGTTTATAACTTCTACAAATAATTTAGACACATTCAAAAGCCCTAAGTTCTAGTCGGTCATGGTTAGTTCTGGTTAGCAAAGCGGCTTTTTATTTTCCCCAATTATATTTTAGACGTAAAAATGCAGAGACGTATTAGAAAACACCCATGATTTGCATTTTTTACATTAAATGCATTATTTATAAAAAGCCTATTCAAATTACGCGCCGAGTCCCTGCATAATAAAGCATGTTTCATGTGTCAACACTGTCAAGAAGCTCGCCAGCAGGATTTCTCTAGACGCGAGTCTATGTAATTTTAATGTTTTCTCCTGTTGGATTATTGCTGTTTTAACCCCGCCCAGCACCCCTGTTCACCCCTCCATCCCGTAAGTATGTATTAGTATATATTTGTTAATGAAAAATTATTGAATATTTTTGAAGCTCCCCCACCGGATTATGATTATATTGTATCCATATAAATGGCCTGTATAAGAAATTTTTAAAAATCTTTTGAAATAGCCGAAACAGTGATATGAAACAATTACCCAAGTTAGTTTTAAGTAAGAACTAAACGAGCTAAAACTGACACGATGTATCAAATTTAAAGTAAACATGCCGTAACCAACCAGCATCAATAACGGTTGTTACAATTTATTAACAAATGCCAACTTCAATAATTTTTATATACGATGCTATGTAAAACTATATCTTCCATTTTTTAAATAATTTAATTTTTAACTACATTATTGCGTTTGTAAAAAAATATTGTATGATATTTGTGTTAAAAGTACGTTTTAAGGGACTTATGTGAGTTGCAGAACTCGCTTTGCTCATTCTGCAAACTTTCACGTTCGTGTCTTAAAATTGTACTTTTAACACCTATATCATAAATAACTATTATGTGCTACACTTGTCCAATGATAACCAATAGTTTAAAATAACATATTTATCTTATAAAGGGTTGCCAACGTTTTAAAGTAAGTTTATTTTCTACTTTTATATAATTTAAACAAAATTATCATTTTATTATAGTACTTATAAACAAATCAATTTTATAAGAAATTATTTTTTTATATCTTTTTATATTTTTTTGTTACTATTATTGTAAGAGCAGACTAGCTCTTTATAGTAATATAAAAAAGTATAATTTTCAAAAATAATGTATAAATATCTTTTTCTACAAACGCCAGTAGAAGTTTGATTTTTAATGCATGCTATCAGTGTTTAAAATGTTATTTTATGACCCTGGTGTTAAAAGTATTTACTTTTAGCACTTGTGCTAAAATGATTTAATTTTTACATATAAGAAATTACAGAAGCGTAATACTTAGATCAAAATAAATTATTTATTCAATAAAAAGTACAAATACTGAAAACACCATTGGAATAAAAAACTCCAAGAGATTCATTGGTGTTTGTTACACAATTTACTTTGGTAAGATATGTACCCAGGCAGAAAGCAATGTCATCCACCAAAGTTTTGGACCAAATTTGATCAGCAATTTTCTTTTCTCTTATTGCAAGTCTTCTATATAACCCTCTGCTACTGTACTGGACTTCCATCCACAGTGTTTCTTAATTGTAGCAAGATTAGCACCAGAGTCCGCCAACAAACTAACTGAGGAACGTCGGAAGCAATGTCCAGTGTAAAGATGGGCAGGCATTTTACCAAATGTGTTAATTCCAATTGGAGTTATGACACATTAATTTTTTAGGCATATAAAAAGTCTTGAATGATTAATATACACTGGACGAAGGGTTATGTACTTTTTATAATAGTTCATATACAAGGTACCACTTATTACAAAGTTTCGTTGCGTTCGTTTTTGTGTCTGGTATATGCACAATTAGTGAAATTCCCAAATATTCGAAGTTATTTAATGTCAAATTACACAGTTCTTCTCGACGACAGGCTTCAAATACACCAAAAATTGTGGCTAATTTTTGCATGAGATATATTTTATCCGGGGCTTCTGCGAAAAATTTGTCACTTTGTTCTCTTGTCAATATGAATATGAGCTTGGTCGTTATTTTCCATAAGTGTTTTTGGTGTAATCTGAGTGTACTGAATTAAATAACATCCTACCTGCATTTTAAATTCTAAGACAATGATGACATCAAAAACACATGTTTAATCACATTGCAAACTTCTAAAATATTTCCTCATTACCTCCCCTTTTTGAATTTTTTTTTACTTGGTTTCTAAACCCTACTTACATACCAAATTTTAAGTTTCTACTACTTTAGAAAGTGCCCCATAATTTTTATTAGTCGATGAGTCAGTAGTAAAATGGGCGATTTTTAAAATCAAATATCTCAAAAACCACTTGGCATAAAATTCTCAATTTTACAGGTAATTAAAATACTTATGTGAATTTATGTACTAAATCTCATACCGTTATGTTAAACGATAACGAAGTTATGATGGGAGCTGCAAGCGTCAGGCTAGAACTTAGCCTGGCGTACTACCATGGGTCTAGATATACAACCGTATACAAAAATTTACGCATTTTATCGGAGGTTTTTGTTTAAATATTGTATATTTAATTTGCCTATCCGGCTAATAAGAAAAACTCCAAGCAATATCTATAAATAGATACGTCAAATAGATAAATTACAAATGTTAAGAATAAAAAATGACCCTGTATTTAACAACAAAAATAAAGATTTAAACGTTGTATGATATGAGACAAGTTTTTTCAAATAAATGTTTAATAGACAAAAAGAATATATCTTAAATTAATTAAATTATAGAATATACACGTTCACAGCTGAACAGTTTTGTCATAACTTACTGTAAAAATAGCATAAATTAAGAATTAAACCTAAAAAAATGCAAAATATATGCAAATAAGGTAAAAAAATGGCGTCCATTAAATTTTTCCGCTTTGCGTTTGGTGGGTCGGTCATTCCTATTTTGAACTTGGTCCTATATACCCAAATTAATTTTAATTGTAAATTACCAACAAATTATGCAAAACTTAATATTTAAAAATTCATTTAAATAGCTTGTTTACTTTCACTAATTGTAAAATATTTTTATTTTAATAAAGATTTTTTGTGCAATATAAAAGTAAATTTTGAATAAGGAAATACCAATTTCAAGGCCCACAAGGAAGATTATTGCAAGTAAAAACAAAATTTTTGAAAGATATTTACATATTTTTAATTAAGTTAGATTTATGTAGATTTTTTTGTATCTGCACCATAGTATCAGTCTTTTTTAAATTGGAAATTGACTATTTTAAAGTTTATTGCTATGTTTATTTTTTAAATGCTGGTCCAATCTTATTTATTGCATTTTAAGAAGCTGGTTAAGTTTTTAAAATACTCATTTTGATTTTTTTAACAAATAACAAATCAATATTTTATTCATGACTAACGGCTATAACGAAGATAAAGAATAATAATGTATGTGATTTATTTAAATATTTATTCAGAGAAAACACCGTCCTGGTTGGTATTTACTTAATAAAACAACATGAAAAATCATTGATGATAAGATAATAAATTTATCTTATATAAAACTAAATAAATTAATAATATTCAGGTATTGGTATACAAAAGTATGGAAACGACTCAATATCTCGAAAATAAAAAAATCCAATGTAGGTACATATGGTAAAAAATGACTTTAACTTAAAAACTAATATGTATGAAAAATAACTTTAAATACAGAATTTTCATATTTTCACCGATTGAATGCTTTAATTTGCATTTCTTTCAGTATTTTGCAAAAGGGGTGGGTTTCACCCCTAAAATGCAAAAAGCGCAAGTTAAGCACATGTCACTTTTGAAGTTAAAGGTAAAATAAGCTTGATTCCAAATTTTTATGAAAATCTATGGAGGTTCAAAAAATTCGAAGGTTAAAGCCTATTTTGACCCTCACTGACTGTACTACAATTATTATTATCAAAACAAATTAATAATAATACTTAAGAAATGCATAATCTGCAAAAATTCTAAAATATGTTTTAAAAATCACGCAGATGTATTTTTAATGTCGTTCTAAAAGAAACATATCACTTCAATAACAAAGAAGAGCCAGACTATTCTCACCTAAAATAAACTCATTGCGGCGTCGAATTTTCTGTGGCCCACGGAGAAAATCATGACACAAAACACAATTTAATAACTGTGAAACACAAGTCGGAGCAAAAACTGTGTTTACAAAATTTTCTTAATTTTTGCACCACTTTAGCGTTAGACGAATAAAAAACAAATGCTCTAAGAGCTGGAGCCGAAAAATCATCCTCATCAGTAATATGGAGTTTCTCCCGTAAAACATGTTCGTTTAGTACTGACAACCTATTGGATACAGGGGGTAGCAACAAGGGGTAAAAGTGCAAAATTTTTGGGAAAAAAATCGTCATCGAAAATATGCTTTAAAATTTTCCTAGGTGAAGGTCTTAACCCCCTTAGCTAATATCCCAAGGGGCTGACAACTAGGTGGATACAAAAGGGGTGGCGGATAAGGGTAAAAAGGGTAAAAATTTAGGGAAAAAATCGTCATCGATAATATGTCAGCCATTTTGACCACTTAAAGTTGAACTCCTAAGGTGTCTAAATCCAAAAGGGCTGACAATTAGGTGGATACCGAGGGCAGTAAAACGGGGTCAAATTATCTCGAGCGCTTACTTTATACAGGGTGTTTTTCAATTGAATGTCAATATTTAAGGTAGCAATTTTTGGGTCCATTTTAAGAAAAAAACTTCATATGAACATATGTGTTAAACGTCTTAAGTTTTGAGATAGAGGGTGGTAAAATTTTTAAAAATAAATCATTTATTATTATTATCAGTAATACCACTTTAAATATTTTAATAAAATTTGGCATACATTTACTATGTATCAAGTTGCATTTTTTAGTGTACTACATTTTTTAATTTCCACCAGTGGCGTTCGTAAGGACTTTGACTTGCCTATTTTGGCAAATATTAATGGTACGTCACTGATTTCTCTTAAAACAAAAAATATTTTTGAAATCCCCAATTATTTATAAGCAAAGCTGATCACTTGATTTTTTTCAATCCGATGCACGGTTTTCGCTTAAAAAAATAAAAACCATTTTTCTGCATGATCATAAAAATATCGGTAAAGAATATCACCATGCAGGGAAATATCTAGACTTAATTTTTCTAGGTGAAAACGTCGGACTAAAAAAAATCAAGATATCAAATCCCCTCAAATTTTTTTTAGTCCGACGCACGGTTTTCATCTAGAAAAATTAAATCTAGATATTTCTCTGCATGGTGATATTAATTACCGATATTGTTATGATCATACAGAAAAATGGTTTTTATTTTTATAAGCGAAAACCGTGCATCAATTTAAAAAAATCAAGTAATTAACTTTGCTTATAAATGATTGGGGATTTTAAAAATATTTTTTATTTTAAAAGAAATCGTCACTGATTTCTCTTAAAATAAAAAATATTGAACATGTTTTACGGGAGAAACTCTATATTACTGATGTCGATAATTTTTCGGCTTCAGCTCTCCGTCTAAAAGAATTGTACGCATCTTAGGGAACATGTGCATTTCATTAAATTAAACATAATTGTAGTTTTAGGCCAGCAAATTTTACTTAATGGGCCATTCATTAAAAAGTGTATTCTTAATTTTATTTAACCGCAGAAAAATATTGGCAACAATGGGAAAATCCTCAAATAAAAAATTTTGAAACTTTTGAATTTGAATGGTTTCTACTACAAAAACACAAGAATCAGTGGGAATGAATAATTTGATGAGGTAACCCTAATCAAAGAATATCTTAATGATAAAAACTTGGGAGAATGGCAAGCCAATATCAGCGTTGGTGCTAGGTGGGTGCAGATTTTGGTTCCAAAAATAATATACCATTAAAAAACACATTTGTGTTGGTGAAACACATTTTATACCTGCCTGGCACAAACGCTTAATTAGAGGGGGTCTTCTCCATTATTAATATTATGTGGTCCAATCCAAATAACAGTTAAAACCCTAAAATAAATGGTAGCGACTAGGTGTTATTTTTAGGATGACACTTTTATAAACATTTATTAGAAAATAAAAGTGCTTTTAAGGCAGTAAAAAGCGATAAAAAATATAAATAAAAGGTTGAAGTTAAATTAATTATATATAGGGTTATTGGTAATTAAATACATTTCTTTGGGGATGGAGATAAAATATAAAGTAAGAAATATAATATACAGAGTGCCCCATTAAAGAAATGCAACTTTTTGGTATAGTTTTAAAACCGTAACTGATAAATATAATTAGGAACGCCACAATTCTACGTAAAAATCTACATAAATATGTTGTTTACCATTTTTTTCCATCCGTATTAACAACCCAGATGTACTCAAATCGTCAAAATTTGGAAAACGCCATGTACCTCCGTTGTAGTTGCGTCAAAAACTAAACTCAAAAACGTGCCATTACATTTGCTCTATCTCTTGTAGTTTTTCCAATACTCTAAAAATCCATAGAAAGGGCGTTACCCTCTACGGGGTGTTGCCTTTTCGATGGATTTCCATAGTATTGGAGAAACTACAGGAGAGAGAGAGCAAATCTGGTGGCTCCCTGTATAGGGTGGCATCTGTTCGATGGATTTCCATGGCATTGGGAAAACCACAGAGCAAACCTGATAGGCTAGTAAAACGGTGCACAAAAAGGGGTTGAAGTGGAAAGTTTTGGTGTAATGGTTTTTATTGGTTTATTCTATGTTTTTTGGGGTGCTGATTATGAATCTAAAGTTGTCCAACAAAGATTTGCTCGGCAAATCTGAGAAATCATCAAAAAACCACTAAAAAATATGTTTTTTAGTGGTTTTCAGCTTATAACTTGCAAAGCAAGCTATTTATGCAAAAGATGTTTATGTAGTAAAATAAAGAGGAGAAAATTTCCTATAACTTATGTCTTTTAACATTGTTTCGTACATCATACGGTTTCCACGCAAAAGAGTGCTGAAATATGGGAGAAATCAGTAATTTTTGGAAAAAAGCAAAAAATAATGAATAAATCAATGCAATTTTCCCTTTAAGTAAAATAATTCATCTGCAGCGCCTCGCCTATTTCGACGTAAGGTAAAGACCATTCGGTTCGACTAGGCCGACTAAAAGGGGTATGCGTCAAGGTCACGACCTCATGCCTTCAGTTACTCAGTTCGTTCACTGCTACTGCTCTGCAACGGCGCGAAGTCCAGTTGTTTTCAGGCAATATGAAAAACAAAATCCATCTCATCTCAATGTTAAAGGACAACTTTGCTGCAGCTGGCATTCACACAAAGCAGCCAAAAGAGGATGCGGATACTCTTATTGTCACCACAGCAATGGATCTCGCACAGCAGCATAACTGTGTAGTTATTGTGGGTGATCATGATTGGTCGTTGTCGGGGTGTACACTCAAATATAACTTTCTAAGCCATTTAAAGGGGCAGTTTCGCAACTCATTTCTTCTCCTGACTGAAATCCAGACCAATCCATCAGTGACAACATATTGTTTTTGCATGCCATGGGAATGTGAGGCAAGTTTAGTCTCGTTCAAAGTCGAAAAAATGAAGTTTCTTCAAACCCTTAAGAAAAACCTTGCCCTAACCAAGACCATTCAAATTTTTAAAGATCCTAAGGCACATGCTGACGCTGGAACTAATACTGGTCTTACCTTTGTCACTGCATTGTCCAAATTAACTGACAAGGAAAGCGCGTCCTTGAACAAATTGTGGTAATAATGCTACCTTAGATCTGCATACAAAACAACCGCACATTTGGCGTCGCTACCTTCTACTAAGCTAAGCTGCAGCACAGCAACATTCTTTAAAAGTTTACTTTCAAGTACAACAATGGCTTGGAAACGAAAAAGATCCTGAACAATGGGGTTGAAAAAAAACCAAAGGAGGTCTGCAACCAGTCACAACATTACAGCCACCAGCACCAGACGCAGTATTGAAACTAATAGCTTGCAAATCCATAAAGACCTGTCAGACCAACTGTGGATGTAAAAAAGCTGGCCTTAACTGTTCCAGTATGTGCCTCAACTGTGAAAACAGCTGTAATAATATGCCTATTGCAGAAATTGAGGAAGAAGCAGAGGATGATCCGGAGTTACTTAAAGGTAACTGTACATGGATAATTCTATTTTATCATTATTTATCTCTTCACTATTTATTTGTGTGTCAAAATATGTTTCTACTGCTTTAATATCTATTCAATATGTTGACAAGTGCTTAAAATATGGTCTCTTATTTGTTTTAGGCGTTGAAGAACTGGATGGCTGCCCTGAGGAAAGTATGGAACCGGTACCTAAAAGGGCTCGTACAAGTAAATAGATAGGTACTTATAAATTAATATTTTTTATATCTATTTAATAAATGGTGAAATATTTTGCAATTAAGTCAATGATTTTTGTTTCAGACCTAGAAGAACTGGAATGCTGTCCCGCTGAAATCCTTTAACCCGGTGTCTAAGGAGGCTCGTATTAGGTCATAAATACTGAACTGTAATTTGCCTCTTTTATTAATCTATCAAATTATGTTCACCTACATAAAATAAAAAATATAAAGTAATGATGTCTTCTGCTTTTTTTTGCTAATTTCCCCCATATTTCAGCACTCCTTTGCGTGGAAACCATACGACGTACGAAAAAATATTAAAAGACATAAATTATATAAAATTATCCCTTCTTTATTTGATCACATAAACACGTTTGCATAAATAGCTTGCTACGCAAGTTATAAGCTGAAAACCACTAAAACACATGATTTTTAGTGGTTTTTTCGATGATTTCTCTTATTTGCCAATTTTGTTGACAACTTCAATTCGTGTTGCGCTCCAAACATAGAATAAACTAATCAAACAATTACACAAAACTTCACTTCAAATACCCTTTGTTGCACTTGTAGCTATTTGAGATTGATTTGAAACAATCAATGGTAAAAGATCAGACACTTGATTCGTCTCGAGGTACAGGTGTTTTAATTTACGATTTTAGCACAACTTGTTTCCTTGGTATATAGAAAAGTAAAAGCAAGTTTGTGTAGAATTTTACGTAGTATCCAATGGCGTGCTCATTTTTTAATCGGTTTTAATTTTAGAGATATAATGCAAAGGATTTTTTTTTTTATGGAACATGCTATATTATTTCACTATTTGTTTCAAAATAAAAATTGCCATTTTATTAATATTCAACACTTTATATTTATTTTTAAAAAATAGTTATTTGTGAAAAAAACGAAATTTATAAAAAAAGACTTCAAGAACCTGAACACACCATTAACATTTTGCAGTTCTTGTGTAAAATTTATTACCTTTTATTATAATTTTTTTAGTATTTATTATTATTTCTAATTATTTTATTACCTATTTATCATATATTTATTTATTTATAATATTTTTAACGCTCCGTAGACCATATAGTCTTTTAAAAGTGGTAATGCTTGGTTGCCTTCTTTCTCGAGGTCTAGCAAAATACATCTGTAAAGCATTTGCATTTTTTTTCCGCTTTTAATATAATATTTAATAATATTATATATTTTAAAGCTTTTAAAAGTTATCAAACTTTATTTTATTTAAATCCAAATTTATGAACACAGCAAGCTGGCAGTACGTAACTCCTATTACTTGCTTAATAGCCCAGTCTGTAGGTAATTTTCATGACTTTAATTTGTAACAGGTTAAAAGGTGTTAAAAGTTGTAGAGGGTGATTACCTGAATATTACTATATAGTTTTAGACTCGAAAAAAGTGTGCAGTGATAGAGGGTAGGGGGTTAAAAGTGCTAAAAACGTGTTTTTCGCTTCTGCAAGCGCCATTAATTTGAGCCCAGCTTAAATTGATTTAGTCCATTTGTTTGTGAAAAAATGCAAAAAACCGTTAAAAATTGCCATTTTTTGAAATGTTGATAATTATTGCAAAAATATTTTTTTATCCATTTGTCATTGCAAAGCATCGGTTTTTTAATTCTTAATTAAATGAGAGGTTCTAAAGCATGATCGGATAATTTGTTGCTAATAATTGAGTTTTACTGATTTTAGAGCCCTAATCTAGTAGGCTATATCTTTTTTGTTTATAAATATTTTAGGTATTACAAAGTGTCTTTTGCTGTTTCAACACTTATATTTTACTAATTTTGATCAACGAAATAAAAAAAATTATATTTAGTCCTTCGTTTTGAGCCTTGAAAAAAAGGTACTTTTTTGTTAATAAACAATTGGAGCCGGAGCGCCCCTGCATTAGTTCAGAATTTTAAACCAAGAAATATGGAAAGCTGGCTTCAAAAGAAATATTTTTGAAAAAAAAAGAATTCTCTATGACCAGTAGGAATCGAGTTACCAATTTTTGTTTTTTAAGTAATATTTAAATTGTTTAATAATTAATAATTAATTTGGACGGCATTTAATAGTATAATACTTAAACTTAATACACCGCACAATAAAAAATTGTTATATTTGTTTTTTATTGCTAAGAGACATGTTTAAAGTGACTGATACTTACGTAGGCGCCAGAGAGGTAGTGGTTTGGATAGAAGCTCTCCGACTGACATGCCAAGTCAAAAACTGAAATCGAGAGTTTAAATCAGCGGAGCGCGAACAAAATAGCTAGAGTTGCCGCGAGACGAGACGAGACGAGATAAAGCCTTGTCTTGTCTCGTCTCGAAATTTCGAGATAATATATTTCGAGACGAGACGAGACAAAGGTCGAGCCGAGACGAGACAAACGTTTGTCTCGTCTCGTCTCTTTTGTCTCGAGTTGTTTTGGTTTATTTTAATTAAATTAATTTTAATATACAGTGCATTAGTAATGTATAGAACAATTTCAATAAAAATTAGATCGGAAGTTTAATAAAAATGCCGTCGATTTTTATTTTTAGGTACATGTTACACATTTTTTAAACTAATTTTTATGTCTGCACAGTGCACAAGGTGGTGATAAAAAGACATATTTTTTTAAATGGAACACACATATTTTATCATTACATTATTAATTCCAATGTTTAATTCCAGAAATGTTTATTCTCAATTGTTTTACCAATTTTTTACTTTTTCCATAATAATTAAGTATACCCAAACTATCCTAAATGGAAATATTCTTATACCTACGTAACTTTCTGTGTATAGAATATGAACAGGTATAGGAATTTCTAGAATTAAATAAATAGAATCCAAAACTGTAAAAATATGAGTAGGTATAATAGGTATTCTATTTTAAACTTTAAAAAATTACTTTTGTAGCACCCTAATATTTTATGGACGTGCACTGTCTAATTCAAAATATGGTTAAAATTTAACATACTATTTAACCATATACCTAATACTTACATAAGCACATTATCTACACATCTTATATTCAAGGCATTAAATTACTTACTCCTCGCCATCGTTGACTCACCCTGTACACTATATACCTACAAACTAATTGCAAAATCTGTTGCAAACTGTTATGTATTTTAAGAAGGATGCATTGTTTTTAGTTTAAATTAAAACTTTTTAAAACATAATAGCGGCAAATCCTCATCTAACAGAAAAACATTCAAAAACAACCCTCTGCAAAAAGTGCCGCCGCGCCGCCTGTATACTTTGCCGACACACCGTTTTATTCGGGATGCGGCAATAGTTTTTGCATTTTTTTTACTATTTAAAGATCTATAGAGCGGTTGCCTTTTTAAAATGTTTTGACATTTTTCCTTAGTTCATTCTTGTGTTTGAAGCTTGTAAGAAGTAAGAGGGTGAATTAATATTTTTTAAAAATGGAACACCCTGTATAAATGCTTATATTTTTTTAACCCCTTGTAAAATAAAAGTTGACGTGATTAAGCTTTTCTTAAAATTGTGTAGTTTTCTTAAAAAATTGGTGGTTTCAGACTTTACGGACACCCATAATATGCAACTAAAAATAAAACAATGAACCTAATAATTTGTTTTTTTATTTAAAATAAAAATATAAAACATATAAGTGACATAAAAATGTCTACAAAATAGAAAAAAAAATCTAAAAGATAATGGAACATAAGTCATAAAAACAGGTAAAATGTTTTCTAGGAATTTTTCTTATAATTATACAGGGTGTTTGAGCAATACTTTTAAAATCTTTAACAGCAATTAGATCTTGCAAAAAAAGTATCTATAAACATAAGTTTGGATATGCATCGTTTCGAAATTGGAAATACGCAGGGTCCTAAAGTTAAAAAGAAGCTTTAATTGTACATAATTTTTTAAAACAATTATTTTGATAAAATAACTTATTCGAGTTTTTTCCAAGAGACAAAGTAAAACTCCTACTTTTCAAAAAAATATAAAAAAAATCGGTTTTAATTTTTTTCTTGAAAGCAAAGCAAAATTTAAAAAAAAGTCAAGAGACAAAATAGTTGTATTTTAAGTTATTTCATCGAGGGTAATACCACGAGTGCTTAAAAATTACCGATAATTTTTCACGATAGCGTGTTTTCTCGAGTCCGAGGGACGAGTGAAATTTTTAAAGAAAACACGCATGAGTAAAAAAATATCTGGTTAATTTTAAAGTACAAGCGGTATTTAGGGAGAATATTTTACGAATCAAAAACGTAGATAAAGTTTATTAACTTAAAATTTAATATTAATTTAACAAACCAACATTATTATTTAAAAAATTTCGTATTGTCAATTTGACAGTAAGTGAAAAAACCACGTTGCCTAGACGACGTGGAATTTCCGCTGTAATTTTTCCATAATACCACTTTTCTTATGGGAAAATATGTATATGAGTGAAATATTCAAAATAATTAAAAAATAATAAAACCACAGGGTGAAATACTTTTACAATTAATTTTAGCTTCTTTTTTTTAACACCCTGTATTTCTGAAACGATGCATTTCTTGACCTATGTTTATAGAAACTTATTTTTGCAAGATCAAACTGCTGTCAAAGTTTGTAACACTAAATCTTAAACAACCTGTATAATTCTTAAGAACTAGAAATATATTGTTGGAGATTTATTACAGTTAGTTCACTTAAGTTTTAAGTCATTAAAATTTTTCGAGATGTCTCGTCTCGTCTCGAGCTTGTCTCGTCTCGAGCTTGTCTCGAAGGATTTTATCTCGTCTCGTTTCGTCTCGAAATTCGAGACAAAATGCTCTCGAGACGAGACAAAATGACTTCGAGACGAGACGAGGACGTCTCGTATCTCGTGTCTCGCGGCAACTCTAAAAATAGCCATATCTTTGCGAATTTTTATCGGATCAAGCTCTTTTTTTAATCTTGGGTAGCGCAAAAAGTTATAAATAATGGTGTATTAAGTTTTTAAAAATTATCATTAATTTAAAAAAAAATATAAATCCATGCGTCTTAGCTTTTGAAGGCACTTTAGAAATCGAAAAGCCAGATTGGTGTTCATGAATCCTCCAATTAAAATGGTATTGGCGAGAGATCACTTAATATATCTGAAACTGAAACTGAAATTTTAGCTTCAGAATAATTAATAAAATTTATATGTTGTCTAATAGGGTTTCAGATAAAAAATTTAAATATAAATAAAATTAAGTTTAATTGATTACACAGGCCCACAAAAAAGTGGTGTGTGCTGGGTGTGGGTATAGGATTTTCTGGAGTACATGAACTATGTATTTTAACAAGACCTTTAATTTAAGTAATATAATTTTTTCGTCTAAATGCACTATTTTTTGAGTTATAATCAAATAACAGAATTTTTAGGATTTTTTAAAAGTATATCCCCGGAAAAAAATGAAAATTAATATATTTTTTATTTTTGAATGTTAATTGCAAATTTTACATAATTTGGAATATAAATAAATAAAAGAACTCATTTTTTCAAAAATATTTGTTTTGAAGCCAGCTTTCCATATCTCTTGGTTTAAAATTCTTAACTTATGCTGGGAGCGCTCCGGCTCCAATTGTTTTTTAACAAAAAAGTACCTTTTTTTCAAGGCTCAAAACGAAGGACTTAATATTATTTTTATTATATCGTTGATTTAAATTAGTAAAATATAAGTCTCGAAGAAGCAAACGTCAGTTTGTAATACCTAAAATATTTATAAACAAAAAAGATATAGGCTATATCTTTTTTGTAAATAGCCTACTAGATTAGGGATCTAAAATCAGTAAAACTTAATTATCTTCGCAAAAAATTATACGATCATACTTAATAACCTCTTATTTAATCAAGAGTTAAAAAACCGATGTTTTGCAATGACAGAAATGGATAAGAAAATATTTTTGCAATAATTATTAACATTTTAAAAAATGGCTATTTTTAACGTTTTTTTTGCATTTTTTCATAAACAAATGAACCAAATCAATTTTAGCCTGACTTAAATTATAGGTTTTTTTATTACCTAAAAAAATATTTTGAACGTATTCCTTTAAAATTAACAAGGGCGCTTGCAGAAGCGAAAAACACGTTTTTAGCACTTTTAACCCCCCCCACCACTGCACACTCTTTTCGAGTCTAAAACTATATAGTCATATTCAGGTAATCACCCTCTACAACTTCTAACACCTTTCAACCTGTTACAAATTAACGTCATAAACAGCCCTTATTTTTACTTACAGACTGGGCTATAAATATACAAAATATTGCAGCGATCATTAATTTGTTTTCAAGCCAACTTGCATTCTTTCAAACAAAATGTGCTACTTAGTTAATTAAAATTAAGAAATAATAAAAAAGGGGCAATAAGCTAGTAATTTAAAATAATATTTATTATTTTTATACAAGTAATCAAGAATTGATGAGTTTATTGCCATTTAGATTTTAAATAGGGTGTGCCAAATTTAAATCTTATGAGGTTTTACCTATTTTTTACAAATAACCAATTTTAATAAAAATAAATATAAAGTTTATGGTACCAATAGATAGGTAATTTTATTGGGAAACAAATAGTTAAATAATATACAGAGTGTCCCCTTTTAAAAAAGGCAACTTTTCGTTATATCTTCAAAACTGTAACTGAAAAAAAATAATTAGGTACTCCACTGGAGTCTACGTAAAATTCTCGTCAATATGTTTTAACTATTTTTTGTGTTTTTAATACCAACCGAGATACAGAGGTGTACTGAAATCGTCAAAATTTTAAAAGCAAGAGCGGAGATATGCCCTGTATCTCCGAGACAAATCAAGTTGGTCGCGATATTTTTTAACGTTGTTTTTTAATTAATTTTTTTAATTTGCTTTATTCCCTGCAGTTTTCTCAGTACCTAGAAAATCCATTAAAAAGGCGCCTCCCTGCACAGTTAAATTCCAAATGAAACTTTTGGCCCTTAACCTATTGGTACTGTTTTTCCTGCAATAACAAATATAAGTGTAGGTTCCTATTTAAAAAAGTCATTTTAATCTTGAAATAGCCATAAAAGCCACTTTCAATGTCAAACCCAAGGGCACCATAAAATTCATAGAACTTAATTTTTTAAGTTTTTTTCTATGGTCCTAAGTTCTCGAGATATTTAACCGTTTCTATACTTTGGTACAGTCTATATATGACTTTAAATCTCTTTATCCCAATTACCTTCATAGAGTCTAAAAAAGTTAGCCCTTTTAAGTGTAAACAAGAATGAAAAATTAGCAAAATATCACCTAAGAGTCCTTTTTCACATGCCGGAATTATTCAAAAACCTAATGCCATAGTTAAGCCAAAAATTTAGACAATAATATTCTATATTTTGATTTAGCCCACCGTAGAAAAAAGAACCGATTATACCTACTATGCCCTTTTAAATAGTACATATTGACTATGCGCTGATCATTTATTGATAAATATTTCAGAATGACTGCGGTTAAAAAGTACACCTTCAATAAGAGCGCGTAAAAAAAGTAAAATAGTGTACACATTATTTCTGAATAACAAACAGACCTGTTATGTTTCGTTATACAGGGTGTAAAAAGTATGATGCTCATCATTTTAATGGGCGATAGTGGAGCTCAAAATAAGTCGAAAAGTTTATATGACATATGTGTCAAAACTTGACAGATTTTTGTCTAAACGATGTTAAAGTCATGCACTTTGAAAGCAGTTATTTCTGTAAACCGTAACAACTGAAAACTTTTGTCTTAATCGCTTATCAGTAGATTCATTTGATAATAAAATAAACTTAATTTTAAATGTTTTAGTCTACAAATAAAAAAATTAATAATTTTTTAACAATTGTTCTCCCAGTTAAAAATTAAAAAAACAATTGGCAACAGAGCGATACCTTTGTGCGAAAAGTCAGTCGTACAAAGAAGCTTACCGATCCGGCCACGATATTTTTGTGTGTTTTTGAATCGGGAAAAAATATGCCGATATGTTTTAAATTCAAGACAAACGTATTGCAAGTGTACCTACTAAAGACTGATGAAAACGGAATGTGTGCGACCGAGAAATCTTATTCTTTAAGCAAAACAAAAAAGTGCTGTTTTAAAGCATAATAAGTTGTGTTCTTAAAATGGATATTAAGCCTATTCTTATGGTAAGTACAATTATTTTTTAATTACAAATAAAAACCAAACAATTATTGATTGTTTTTTACTTAAATTTAACTTAAATTTAATATTAAAATAAGTCGCAGGAAGTAATTTTTATTATTTGTATGTAAATGAATGAACATCTCCTTAAAAAAAGTGTAAACAGTGCAAAAAAATCTCGTCACACCTCCCTCTTCTTCGTGAAAGGACATAGGACCAATTATGGTCAAAACACGTTTATCGACCGCATGTGTCAAAATTATAACTTATTTTATCACAATTGTGACATCTTTAATATTGGTCTGTATTCTCTTAAGAGATGGCTAAGGTTTGGCGACGCCTGATTTAAGATTAAATTTTTAAACCCTTAATCGAGTATTTACATAATGGAACTATTGTATGTAGTGCAGTTACAAGTATTGTAAGCTTTTTTATTTTGTATGTATTTTTAAGTTTTTTTATGTTTTGTATGTTATTTCCTTTTTATATTAATTTTTGTACCATTTAGGGATTTATCCCTGTAGTGTACTTTACTGTAAATAAATAAATAAATAAATAAAAACTCACAACAACGTTCGAAGTTGAGACCCGCCGCGCCGCTTCGACGAAACAGGCGCGGTGTTGCCAAGTTTTTTATACGTTAATAGGGCATATTTCGAAAACAATTAACTTTTGACTCATATGCTCTTGGCTTTTTCGACTTATTTTGAGCTCCTCTATGGCCCATTAAAATCATGATCATCATACTTTTTACACCCTGTATTTGCAGAAAAACTCTTAATTTAAAAGTCTAATTGAAATATCCTAATAAAATATCTCACTATGAATGATGGTTTGATATTCCTTATTATGCAGTTTTACTATTTTTGAAAAATGTCTGAAGATAAGTCGATTTATTTCATCTGATATAACTTCTTTAGCTACTTCCTATATTCAAATAATAAAATGAATAAAACAAAACAGTAATAATGAATTATTTATTTAGAGGATCATTAACACAATAAAATACTATAAAATAAAGGTATTAAGGTAATGTTTTAGCCTTTAGAAGTGGCAGTGTCCATCAGGGGTCTTATGAGGTGGTGTGGGCTTATATAAAATTATAAGTGACAATATAAACCTAAAAAAATAAGTGTCTTGTCATAAAACAGATGCATTTGTTAGTATTTTAGAAAACATAAAAGATACCTGCAATATTAAACGCAAAATTAAAATTTCCATTTGCCAAACTTAACCAAATTCTGAAACATTTTAAAATTCTTTTGATACCGTATCTTTCTGTGACCAGGTTTAGAATTTTCTCAAAGTAAGTAATGCTTTCATATATCAGCTTGCCATTATACATATATGTTTAGAAGTACAAATTGTGTGACTATAGTCACTCATTAAATATGTCCACGGCTAATGGTTTATTATTTGGAAAAAGAAAACCAATATACCAAAAAATGGACTACAAAAACTGTGACCAGCACCCCTTCAAAAAATACTTTGCGTTGTTACCTACTATTATATGTAAAAATATTATAATGAGGTAAATCAAAATATTAAATTTGATAAAACCAAAAGCTTAGCTGTTTTACCTTATACCGGTTTTAAATGTATCAGTTTTATACTTATGCAAAACCGTATAAGTAGTCCCTTTCCACAAATTTAAAAAGAAAGAAACAAATTTTGCTTCCCACATCTAGGAAGTTGCCTTGTGTAGATGCATCAACCAGAATTCTTCGTTGGAGGCTGTAAAAATAAAAAGTTAAATTAAAAATAAATATTAGTCGCAGTAGTTAAATGCCTACTCACTTTTGACGTATGTACATGTCGTATATTTCATGACGAATTTCGTAGCCAACAGAGTTTTTGACATCAGAAGCTGGCTTAGTCCTTTTTCTTTTAAAAGTCCTAATAATGTCTCCACAAGATCTATCCTTACATTAACAAGACTAACACCAGTTGCAACAGATGTTATCTAAAATAAATAGTAGGTACCTATGTATTATGTATGTACATATTTAATTTTATTTATTTATATTTTTACGCAAAACTCATTTAAAGATTTTTGCCAGGCAAGTATAATTTAGTTTAAAACAAAAGTATATACAGTGAGGACCTTATTTGCAGTATATGGAGAACTTTTCTATTTTTTTAATTCTGATAAAATTTCTCTCTTCAGAGTGACAACTTAAGGAAGCATTTTTTAGTGAAGCTTTCAAATCTAGCTTATTTAGGTTGTCTCTTAAAATTTCTATAAAACAAAAAAATATGTGTCACACTGCCACTATGCTATGCAAGTAGGAATTATCGTCTGTTGCATGGTAGGATCCTAAAAAACACATACATAAATTTATTTACATCTTAAAACATTAAGCACATCTGAGAATTTCTTTTTAAATTGTGATACTATTAAAACAAGTAATTTTACCTTATGCAAAATATGTATTATGTTATATTTTCATACCGTCATACCGACTTCGACTCATCACAGCTCTGAAGTGGGTTTCGAAGCTTTTCCGAACTGGAAATACAGTAATCACTCTGATAAAATACTCTAAAAAAATATTCATTCTAGTGGTTTTTTACTTACTTACTTCAAAATAAAATAAATTATGAAATATAAAAAATATCAAAATGTCCACACCAAAAATTAAAAACTCTGCACAGTAATCTTTTTTCTCACTAATTACTTTAAAACACGAAATAACACACCCAAACACAAAAAAAATTAATAGAAAAATTTAACGGAAAACGCCTTTAATCCATTAGTGGCTGATAAACGCCAATCAGCTGATTTTGACGCTGAGTCTGGTGATTTTTGTTTTTGGAATAGCCTGATTTATGTAAGCCAACCTTAAAATGTAAGCTTGCACAAACTGTATTTATTAATTTTTAAAAAAATATCTAAAAACATTTGAGATTTAGATCAAGTAAATAATTATTCATATGTCTCTATTATATGCGGATCACCGATGTTTTCCTTTACCCACTTTTCTTTTTTGTAGCCACTTTTTTGTTCATTGTTCATTGTGATTTTTCTCATGATTTATCATTTTATTTTCCCTAAATATACAATATGAATAAAGAAACAATTTCCTTTTATCCACCTACACCTACACAATTTAAAGAACACAAAAAGCTTGTTTCTATTCCTAAATTTTCGATATTTTCAAGTTACGAGGGCAAGGTGACAAGATCTTACAATGAAAGACTTTGATTTTATTTTTCTACATAACCTCCCGTGACTTCAACACACTTGGTTCAGCGTTTCGCCAATAGTAGTATTCCTTTCCAAAACTGAAAGTCTGGTAGGCTATTAAAATATTCATCTACGGCCCTCTTAACTTCTTTATTAGACGGGAAGGGCTTTCCAGAAACATATTTCGTTAGGTGTGGAAAGAGATAGAAGTCTGAGGGTGCCAAATCAGAAGAATGACCAAGCAAATTGTAACTCCCATCCCTCAGTTTTTCCATTGTCAACACACTTTTGTAAGTAGGTGCGTTTTCCTGGTGAAAGATGATTTTTTTCTTCCTTAATCTTCTTGCGAATTTTAACATCCAGTTGGTCAAGAAAATTCGAATAATATTCGCCTGTGACTGTTCTATCCTTTTTAAAGGTAATCATTTAACAGGATCCTTGTGGTATCCCAGAACTCACCATGACCTTTCCGGCAGATGCGATCGACTTTGCTTTCTTTGGCACTGAACTACTGGCTTTCACCCATTGCTTTGACGGCTGATTGGTTTCTGGCCTAAAGTGGTGGACCCATGGCTCATTCATGGTGACAAATCGTCGCACAAAATCGGTCGGATCCGTCTTGAATCGGTCCAAATATTGCTACGAATGTCGTCTGCGCATTTGCTTTTGATTCGCATTCAGCAAATGCGGCATCCACCTTGCGCGGAGCTTTCGCATCCCTTACTTCTATAACTTGGTTTTTGTACCTATAGAAGCTGTTAAAAGGGTGCCAAAGGGAAAATGGGACACGGAGAAAAATTAACAAATTTTATCTAATTTTGACCTTGTTTTACCTAGGAAAGTAAGCCCATTTAATTATAAAAAGAATTATTATAATATTACATAGAATATCACCCCTTGTCCCTCTCACCCCCAGAGCTGTCGGTAATTGAATTGAAATAATTGAAAAATCGTATTCAATTACTTTTAAGTACTCATACTCATTATGAAGAGATGATTTCCCACTCAGCCATTGAGCCATTGAGATACTCCCTCAAGATGGGGAGTAAATTGCAAGTGCTTATTAGGGCCATTTAAGATTTTGATATTTTACTGATTGCCTGATTAGAGTGAACAAATATAGGTCGATGATTTCTGTTAATATTTAATGTAATCATCTTTGTACAAAATATACTGTAGGAGAAGGTAAAACGCAAAAAAATATATGAAAGAAAAAGTTGTCTACTAGTGTTTACTAGTAAACACTAGTAGACACTCATTTTTTTTCCGAAGTCTCTATTGTGGGGAATTCCTTTTGTGGAGGCACCGGGGCTGTAGCCCCGGTTGCTCTCCCCTAAATTCGGCCCTGAATATCTTACAAGCTAGAATTGGTTATAAATCTCAAAAATAATACGTTTGTTGCCAAAAAAAATATACAGAAAAAAATGTGTAGTTTTTGCGTGATTTTTTCAGATTCTTTATATTTTTCTGAAGAGCTTCATATTTAGTCAAAAAGAACTTTATTCCATGATAAAACTTAACGTTAAATTTCTTGAAGTTTGGTATTATAGCTTTTGCGTAATAATTTTGCAATCCAATTTTGTTTAAAAAAAAAACAATTTTGTAAATTAAGTGGAGTCTAGTATATTGAATGTGTTATTAAAAATGCCAATCGGTTCATTTTGGCGTGCTCAGCAATTGTTTAAAGTTATGATTATTTTTTATAAACAAATTAACTATTTCTCCGAATTTACACTGATTTTTTTCACCTTCTTGCACATGGTTTATATGGAATTATTGTCTTATTTTTATTCATAGTTTACTAAAAAATATTTTTAGAGCAACAAAATGTCTCTTTTTCATTTATTTAAACAAAAATTATTTGAACAATTATTGCCCCAATTAATTGCTGATCGCCCCCAAATAATCTAATTTTATTTTATTTTTTTAAAATATTTGAAAGCCTAAGTTCTCTAGTATAAGTAAAGAATGCAAATGTTATTTGCCATCTGTTATACATTCTACAGCTAATCCAAAAATCCCTAAATGTAATATAATCTTATGCGTATCTCCCGTAATCAAGGTGTTTAAAGGAAATCCTATTCTTATTTCCTTGCCTTAGCCGTACAAAACCCTTTAAACTATGCTTTTCTCGAGCCCTTGTTAAAAAACAAATATCTTATTAAATGAAATGGGAGGGTATAAAAGAATATAAGACTCTAAATTGACTAGTAAGTAGGTTTTTTCCTAACATTTTTGGGATTTGATCGGAAATAAAGGATTTGTGTAATCGAGATAGATGCTACAGGTATATTTAAAAAATAAATATTTGGATACTAGTAATAATATTACTATCTGAAAAAAGGATTTTGCATCTTGAGATTTACGCGGCTCCAGATCTCCCGAAGAAGTACCGATGTTCGTACTTCCGGTTGTCTCAGGGGCTCTGATTCATCTCCGAACCAGGCATCATCTCGCCGCGTCTTGCCCTTTCTCGGTTCCTTTCCTTGATGTCTACAGAAAACGTTGGACCCAATATATTCGGGTGTACTAGAGCCGTATAAAGGTGCCGGGAAGTGTCTGGCATGTTTCATCTCGCATCCAGAAGATCCGAGAGCAGGAGTGCTAATATTATGCAATATCAAGATCTTGTTGCCTTGTTGCCAAAAAGTGGCACCCACTTCTTGCTTGCGCTGATTGGGGCAGAATCCGGGCATTACCAGTCGTGACTTAGGGCTGGTTGGTTTCGGGGAATTTTAAGGGACCTTTTTCACTTTATTCCGATCTGGGTTACCCATGGTTAAGGGTTCCAAAACCCATTTTGCTCCGGCTCCTGGTAGTAGAAGGCGCATTAGTCCCCGTAACCGTACTCGCATCTCGTCGTGCAGGCACTCCCTGGCTTTGTCTAAGTGTCCCTTCTCCGTTCCTTCCTGTCCCAAGGGTGGTAGAGGCTCCTGTAGAAAGCCACTAGGAACCCACACCAGAGAAGGCTGATGGCAGTTGTTAACTCAATGCCAGTCAATCTCTTATCAGGGAAGCGGCAATATCCAGTTCACTGAGCTACTTTGGATACAAGTAGGTATATGTAATTACGTAGGTTATTTTTTTACCTTTAGTACAACACACGGCAGCCTCATAGGTACCTGGATTTTTAGATGTTTGACCTATTTTGTACTAGCACATGCAGATATTGCATCTCACGGCATCTTTGAAACAACGCAATAATGCCACATACAAATAACTACTAACTCTGATGGTTATGTCAGTCAGATAAGACCTACATCTACAGTTTAAAGTGGAATTCGAAGTACGGTAACCCATTAAACTACTTACCACAACCGCCGTTGCTTAACTTTGCTGATTAGATGAGTAACAGTATTACAAAGCAGCGCAGCTCGTTGATGCATTACTTTACTTATATAAAAAGCACTCTCATATTGCGACATGTAAAATTATTGATCTGTTGCGCATTTCCACGTACTTACCCATGACGCTTGAACAACACATTGAGCAGAGACAACAACGAGACGAGTAACTGGTCCTTAAAATTTGTCCATTGCTTTTTATCTTTTTTTATTACAAAACCCTATATGTATGTCTTTGTCACTCATCAGGGAAAGCGATCGTAGATGGAGCAGTCATCGCTTTTTCCGGCTGCCAAGTTGATTACAGATTATCTATTTAAGTTTTGCGCAGATTTTTGGTTTTTTTTGACACACGCGAGATTAAGAGACAGAAGATACACCTGAAAAAAAAAATGTTAGCCTGACAACGCTGCTTCAGGAAAGTGACGACGGTCGATCGATTTTGTGTTTGTTTTTTTTGTAAATGGCCGTTTTGTTTGAGTAATCTGTTTACGGTTTTTGTGATTTATTGTCGTTTTTAAAAAAATTTTCCCCCCCAAAATTTTTTTTTTACTTTTTTTTTGGATTATTGACTTCTATTAGTGATTAGTGTATATATTTGATTTGTGCTTTTTAACAGACAATTTAAGTCAACAGTAAAGGAGTTCTGTGAAAGGGGAATCTCAAGAATAATTCCTCAATTATGTTCTAGACTACTGATAGCCCTTGCTTATTCACCCTATTTTTAACAGCCAAGGGGGGAGCTATAACGTGCCTTGTTTGTGGTGCTAAAAGTATGAGGTAAAAAAAGATGCACTCATTTTCGGGAAATTTGGGGGTATGATAAAAAAAAAACTTTCTTACATATCTAAAAAAAAAGGGGGTTTTTCAAAAGGGGGGATCAGTTGAACCCGATTGATAAGATTACTAATCTTTTTTTTTGGGAAAAAGGTAAACCAAGATTGGTTTATTACTGTTCGAAAGTCTAAGATCAATCGGATTATTAACAGCTAATATAATTTTTCTAACCTGCGGTCTTGGTGGGTAAAGGCAATTATTTTGATCAGCTGTTTTGTATAAATTTTAAAAAAAAACCCCTTTTTAAATGTTGAATTAAGAACGTTTTTATTGTTTATATTAAAACATAAAAAAAATTGAAATTGAAGATTTTTAATACATATTTAATTTGAAAAGCAAAATTCATTTACAGTTATAATATCTCTTTTTTTGAGGGGGGGAAAAGGTTAATATTTATTCACAATGTTACCGTTATCAGCCAATAATAAAAGAGATTATTAAGATTTTTGTTTCCAAAAAGCCCTAAGAACATTTTTTTTTTGAATTTTTAAATTTTTTTTAAATTTTTATTTATTTTACGGGGAAAAACAATTATCTGGGAAAAAGGGAATTAATTATCCGTTTTGAGAAATATTATAAATTTTTTTTAATAGTTTTGGGGAATCATTAAAAAATTTTTTCATTTGCATTTCTTCAAATTTTTTTTAAATTTTTAATAAACATTTCTTGGTACTCATTAAATTTTCTTTTTTTTTTTTTAGATCTAAATTTGGCAAGAAAAATTGGGATTGAAGTGTACCGGCGAATCTCTGAAAAAAAAAGGGAAAAAAATGTAGTAGGCATTTTGCCAGAGAGGCATATTTGGATTTAATATGCTATAAGCTCCGAAGAGATGCTGTTCCCATGTCCATTGAAGACACTCCATCTACATCGCAAACACATTTAAAATAAATTATTATACAGCAATTAGTTGGTTCATGAGCAGTACCCCCTTTTTCTTTATCATAATTTATGTGTGTGGGGGCCAAAAATTTTTAAAAATATACATTTTTATTGTTGTTTTTTCTAATGTTTCGGTAATGTTAATTTGTAAATTAATTTTTTAAAAATTAATAAAAAAAACTATTATTTTTCATAATTTGAATTTATGCCCTTTTTTTGTTTCATTTATGAAAAAACCCGGGTGTCTCAGAAATAATAATAAAAAACAGCATTGGTGCACTCAAATAAATTATTTGTTGGTTTCAGTTAATCAGTTAAACATATAATATTTTCTTTATGTGTAAATTTGAAAGAATTATGACTACCTGTATTTTTTTCCTTATATTTTAAATTTCATTGTCTTTTAAAAAAAAGTATTAAAAACCAAATAAATGTAGTAGTATTTTTTTTATTAAACCCCCGAGGATGGGGTAAAGATCGAAATTTTTTCCCATCAAAATCGTGAA
This sequence comes from Listronotus oregonensis, assembly GCA_019359885.1. Lineage (NCBI taxonomy): Eukaryota > Metazoa > Arthropoda > Insecta > Coleoptera > Curculionidae > Listronotus > Listronotus oregonensis. The sequence continues at coordinate 3,922 of JAHBCN010007891.1, read as the reverse complement.
AAAATTTAAAGTCGCGGTTTAGGTATTATTATTATAATTATTTATATTAATTTTTAAAATCTGTATTTACATTTACAATAAATAGAAAAAAAAAAAAAATAGCGGAACAAGAAAAACTTTCAAATGACATGTTTATTGAATTTTTCATTTTAAGTGTTTTTTAAATCTTATTTTGCAAAATTTGCTTTTGGCAATTTTTACGTCACAATAATAAATATTAATTAAGTATTTTTAAAACTTGAACAAGTAAATTTTAAAAAAACTTATTATCGGTAATTTATTTTGGCTCATCAAGTGTCAAAAAAAATTTTTCAAATTTAAAAAAAAGGGCACTTAAAATGAATAAAAATAAATGTGCTGTTTGAAGGATTTTTTTTTCAATACTATATTTTTGTTATCAATTTATTAAAGAAATATACTTCAACTTTTAAAATAAATGTAAAAAAATGGCCTAAATCGAAACTTAAAATTTTCTCGTTTTGGGGAAGGAAAAAAAGGTTGATCTTTACCCACCTCCTTTTAATAAAACAAGGAAAAGAATAGAATTAGTAATTTGAATTTCGGGGGGAATGCCGAGGATCCGCCTCGGGCGCCATCCCCTTCGCTTTCCTTGAAGACAGACAAAGAAAGCATAACAGCTGTCTCTCTCTCGGATAATTTATTTACATTTAGTTGCTCGTCTCGTTGTTTGTCTCTGCATTGAGGTTGTAACGATATAAAAACAAAAGGGAGAGAGAGATTTAGAGGTGGGAGAAAGACGTGATGTTTAATATAAGCGGTGGAGTACGTACCTAATATTTTAACAAAAAAATTTATTTGCGTTTAGGTTTTTAATTGGAAAATAAATCTGAATAAAAGCTTGCATCTTTAGCAATAAAAATAAAAGTTTTTTTGCCGCCATACTACGATATAAAAATATATTTATTCACCACTTTCGCTGTACTAAAGAGCTAAATCGCTGCAGTTTCCTGAATGCGCCCAATCTTAAAATACTCGAAAATGAACAAGCTAGTTTTAATTTAAAGAAATATATAAATTTAAGACCTGGATACATTGTTTATATTATTTTATTAAATTGTTTAAAACGACCTTTACGAACCCTTGCAATCTATTTAGTTTTAGACTAGCGTACGTGGTAGTTTTTGTAAGTTTTCGTTATAAGTGCCAGCTTTCTTCTAAAGCCTTATAGGAACCCAGCTGAAGTCCAGGGCCCATGGTGGATATTCAATAGAACAATGCTTTATCCTGCTTAAAAAGAGACTTATAGTCAACAAAATGATTTTTAATAGCAGCTATATTATTCACTGATATGAATAAGGTATTTGATTGTGTAGATTACAAAATAATCATATTAGTATTAAAAATCTTACGGAACTCAAAATTCAAGACAAACAAGATCATTAAATAAGATCAAAGAGAAAAGCAACAAATCTTGAAATTCATTAAAGACCGACCCTGAGACCGTTCTTTCCTTTACTTTGTACAGGGTGTAACATAAAAGGTGGGAATAAATTAATTAGTGGATTCGTAGGTATTTTTTTAAAAAATTAACCCCTTGAGGTTTCTTTGTATCTCTCGTTATTTTTCTATTATTAAGCTTTTTTTAAAAAATATTCTTAGCCTTTGGCAATAAAATACTACCAATTAATTAACCATAATAAATGTACTATTGACCTACAAACCAAAAGTAGTAACCATGTAACAATAATTTATTAAGCAAAAAAAAATATTACAAAACATGTTGTTCTCCGGCTACAATACAGTTTCCAGTGCATTTTCCCCTCATAATTTCTTTTACTTGTGCAAAAATACCAGACATCTCTTGAATTTGCCGACATCTTAACTCTTTGACAAAGAGTCTGCACGTCAGAAATCTCAACAGATTAAACTATGTTTTTAAGTACCCTGATAAATAACAATCCAAATGGTTAAGGTCAGGGAAACGAGGAGGTCATGATCTTGGCCCTCCACGATTATTTATTCCGAAACATAAAATTCCTGACGTGCAAATCCTTTGTAAAATAGTAAAATTTCGGTGATATGGCGGCATTTTCTTTAGTGCCCAGGGGCGGCGCTAAGGTTAAATCCGCCCCTGCCCGCACGGCGTGTGGAAAATAGTATTTTCCGAACACTTGTAGAAAAAAGTCTTAATCCTAACTCTGTATACCTCATAGATGCATAATTTTCTATTAATAAACAATTATAGTATAGGCAGGGCCATACTAACCCTATGGGCTGTTTGGGCTACAGCCCAGGGGCGCCGTAACTTAAGGGGCGCCACGCACGTAAAGATTAGATATTTTTAAATATGCTTAAATATCCATATCTCCATTATTAAATTCGGGAAAGGATGCACACCCCGAGTAAGACCGCTGAGTGAGGTAGCGTTCGTGGCTCGCGCTCCGTACTTTTTAGGCACATTAGAGAGGAGCTTAACGGCGATTTTTAAGTCACCGGTATATCGGTGGTGACTTACAAGTCGCCACTTCTTTTTACGACGGCTCATGTCGCTGTTTAACCCAAAATAGTTGTTGTTGGGGTTTATAGGGTATTATCTTGGGTTCATTCGATAGTAGAAGCTAATAAATAGGATAAAAGTTGTTAATAAATTTAAAGTTAATAAAATTAAGAGGTCATTATTTTATAATAAATTACAAATAACATTATTTCTAAAAGATTAAAAATACCAATATTTTTAAATTTTTTATTTATTTTTATAAACATAAGATAGAGGAAAAAAAGTGGAACCAAAAACAAAGAAAATTGATTAAAAATACAACAAGAAAACGAAAATTCTAAGTATTTGCAAAAAAGTTCTCAGAAAAAGAAAGAATTTGAAAATATGAGCATGCTTGCTTTCCTTGAATTTATTCTATTTCGACATTCTGTAACTATTTGTTCAGCCAAAACATATCCCCAAAAATATTGCTTAAGATTGGATAGTAATATTTGTTATCACTCCATCATTTTCATGAATTTTTTGATCGCGACACTAAAACACATTCCAAGTATCTTTGAACTTCAATTATTGCTTGAAAATTTGCTGTTTATTTGGGTTTTGCATTCATATAAACAATTTTTTTTTAAAAATCCCCAAAGGACCGACTGAGACTCCAAAAGTTTTTGATGTCTTCAATCCTATGTATTTTTTCTTTAAATTAGCTGCCAAAGACTCGTCAGAAAACGGTAATAATTTAAATCTTGGATCTTAAACTGTGCAAAATACAAGTGTATTGCTGAGTTCGACGTTTTTAAACCTTTTCCGGGACTTTAAATTTTAAATTTTTTAACGAGTAACCTTAATTTTTTTTTAAATTTCATTTTAAGTAAATTCTGACATACAGCTTTTTTAACCATTACTCAGAGGTATAACTAAAGAGGCGGTTGCATACTTTTCTTCACTTTTTTAGTTTTTTGTGACCCTTTAAAATGTTCAATACTTTGCATAAGTTATTACATGTTTTTCACTCTTCTTTTTTTGTAATCGGTAAATCTTTATCTATCACAGCAAAAAACTTTTTATATATTCTTTTAAATCGACGAACCGTTTTAACATTTAGAAAGTGGAATTCCACCTAGTAGCAATATCTTGAAAATCTTTAATGGGTTTTTCCCCAAATTTTTCTGAATATCTATTAATCTTTGATTGGAAGTGGTGCTTCGTTTAAAGTGGCTTACAATAACGTTTATTTTTTAAATCAACGAATTTATTTCGGTGCTTACAATTACAGTTAAAAATGAATTGTAGGTTAACGGGAACTTCATTACACAAAATAATTTTATTTATAACTGCAACAAAATATTAAAAAATCATATTTAAGCATTTTAATCCTCGCCCCCATGGCGCTAACCGGTTTTTAGCCCAGGGCGCCAAAATTGATAAGAACGGCCCGAGTTAGGGAGCTAAAAATATACGGAAAAA
>JAHBCN010007890.1:0-41300 GCA_019359885.1 Listronotus oregonensis | reverse complement strand
TTTTGTTTTTTTAAGTTAACTATTATAAATTATTGTATTATACAATACCTGCTTTAACCTTACTCCTTATAATTTATAATAACAAAAAGCATAAGCATAATAATGTTTTGACAGATAAGTACTACATCACGAGGGAGTTATTTCAGAGGTACGTAAGGGAAGTATTGTCAGAGTTCTAAAAGTGTAGGTTGTATCACAGTTGTATATTTTAAATTCTTAGAATTAAAGTGGAAATCAAACCAGTTTATTTAGTATTTAATTTTTCTAATTATTACAAAAAAAATCACTTTTTATAAATACGCGATGTACTTATTATATCGTGCTTAAAATAAAAAAATATACTCATATAAATAAAACAACATTAGCTTAAAAAAACGGACATAGTTAATATAAAATTATGAAGACAAAACAGAATAAAATAAAATACCTATACATTAGTGAGATTTAGCACTACGTCTATTAACAAGGACCGCTTCACTTAAGGATCTTGAGGCTTTGCGTTTCCTATTAAGATTTTCATTTTTGGGGGGCCCTTTCAAATGGAACCAGGCGTGAGCCAGTCTTTGTGTGCGCCTACTAATTGATGTCGGTTGAAGGTAAATTTTTTTTTTCCCGCCAAATATTTTTTATATTTACAAATGCATGTAATAATTCTGTAGGAGTTTCAATTTTTTCAAGACATTTATTAAGTCGAACGATAATGTTTGTTGGGTCTTGTGATATGTTATTTTTAACTATTTCAATAATATTTGAAAAATGTTGGCTAAGTGTTTTTACGGCTTCATTATTTTTAGTTGTAAGGTTTTCAGCTACTGCAAGTAGTTGAATTGCTAACATATGTCATTTCTTGAGAAAAAAACCATTAATAGGTGCTTTACAGTTAGATGATTCTTTGGTGACCTCATTAATAGCCGTATCCAACATGTCATCAATATTATCCCCCATCGCTAATTTGTCCAAATTTTTTCTATCAGCGGATAATAGAGGACTGCATATTATAGTCTGAAGATTAAAATTCTCCTCTACGGTACATATATGCTTCCAGAAGCGCCCTCCTTGTCCAGCAATACAATTACACATCCGGATATCCGTATCTACCGTATAAAGTAATTTATCATTACTTTCTGAGGTAACTAAGTATTGACATTCATATATTTTATTAACCACAATGTTTTTTGCTTTTGATTTTACTTTAGAATATATTAAATTATTTTTATTTTTTCTGTGATTTGCAAATGTCTAGTCTATAGCATAGGCATTAAAAGCTTTACATCGCTGCAAGACCAAATCTTTAAAAATCCTTATCGAAGATTCGCAATAATTATTTGTGTTGTGGCCTCTTGTTAGAATATATAATAATATTATTAAGAGTTCATAATAATCCAACACAGTTTCACACTATTAAAACATGCATACATAGCATTTTACATAATATTTTTAACCGCCGTTCTGGGCCGTAGTATATTATGAAGCGAAAATTTGCGCGTATTGGTCACTACAATCTATACTGCGATACAGAGCAACCTCTGTCGCCGTTGCTCTGAGTAATAGTATAGTATGTAATTACGCATCCTGGAGTATGAATATTTTCGGAAATATTTTAAGTTGTTATGGTAACCAAATATAAAACAAATCTTTGATAAGCTTAAAAAAATTGATTTTAAATTTTCAATAAAATTATAAAAGGTTATTTAGCAAAATATTAATCTATATAATATATTTTTTAAAACTAACTTTCTCTAAATACTATAAACGGTAAATCTACTCTTAAAATAGCTGAGTTTTTTTTTAGTTATTTACTGAGGTAAGCTAACATAATTAAACTACAAGTTATCCAGATATGTATCTAATTTAAACATAAGTGCATTTAAGAAGAGTTCTAGTAGCTAATTCCTAGTAACTTCAAGGATGTTGCCGTTTTACGCTTGTAAAATATTACCTGCTAGCTGAAGAGGTTTTGCGGAACTAATGTGAAACTTGGAAAGTTTTACTTAATAAAATCTTAATTTACTTTTAGTACTTAGAATTATAAAGATAAAGAAATACTTGGGATGTACGAGATAAGTTTACATGTGCCGCTATCATTGGCAATATAAAATATAAGAAAATATGGTAAGATACTGCGGCCAGGGTCGCAGCTAGTTCTTGAATTGTATTTATTTTAGGACTTTTGTGGACAATAAAAAAAATTAACCGATTTATTTAAAGAAAGGTTTACTAAAAATTTGCAAAATTTATTATTATATTATTATTTTAGGTAGCACTTAACAATAATATGATGTTAAGGACATTCCTTAACGGAACTACTCTAAAGTAATAAAACTTTTCGTATAAATTAAAATCATATGTATAAAAAATATCATTTTTTTAATTTATTTTTTTTTCATTGCTCATAATTAGCTAGCTTTACAACATGTATCCCAATTTTATTATTGCTGTTTTTTTCTTATTAATTATAAATTTGTGGATATTTTTTTTTCTTAATAAACAATAGTCATACAGTATTAATAATTTTTTATTTTTATGATAATTTAATATGGCCTTTCTTAGTAAGTAAAAGTATCAAAGAATATATACAGTAAAGCGCAGAGGACGGAAATAGGAAACCGGAGTTTTTTGGATGTACCAAAAAACGCCGCACGCATTCTTATCGATCAAAAATTTTTCGGTAAACAAATTCATAAGACGCGGTGGGCCCCAAAGCGATCAACTCAATACGTTTATTCCTGAAATAATTCTTTACTATGAACGCTCGACAGCTAAAGTTTTATTGTGTCGATTATTTGCGCCCAAAAAAAGTTTTTTTTTTAATAAAATAATAATTATTAATAAGGGATGTTTACGAACGGGAAGAAAAAAATTAAAAATTATTAAATGGATCCCCGTGAAAATCCTGTTGGGGGAATTAGGGAATTATTTATTAATTTTTTCCCAAACCCGGCCGACTCCCACGTTTATATTCACCGAGTCATTAAAAACTTTTGACATTTGGTTGTTATCTCCAAAAACATAAACATGATAGTGTCCCAGAAAAAAACAACAAAAGGGAAAAATAAAGGAAATTATGGTATGGCAAGTGTTATTAAAAATCCTACAATTTTCATTAATACAATTGCAAAACAGGTTAATTTGAGCAGAAGATCAGTGGGTAGAGTGTGAAAAAAAATGGATACCGATCCTACAAAGTAAAAAAAACCTATAAAATTTTTCTCTGATGATCATTTTAGACGAATGAAATTTTTGTGAAACTGTAATGGAAAAAAATAACAATGATTTTTTTTTTTGGGTCACGTAAAATGGTCAGATTGCTTGGTTTAGGTTCTTAGTACAATTTATATAAAAACGATTAAACAAAATACGTAACTAGTTGTTGCACTTTTTATTTTTATTTTATTAACATGTAACAATTGCCTAAACTTCACTTTCAACTGTTTTACTTCTACGTTTACCAATTTATCATATTAATTTCCTGCAGTTAGTGACAAGTTGATTAAGACAAAGTTGAAAACTTTATGTAAGACAAGTGTTTAGTTTGGAAGTTTGATAATATCTTTATAACAATGCACCTTAGGTAACTGGCAGTTTTCACAAAGTGTAAATTATAAAAATATTTCCAAAGAAAGGTGAACTATAGAAGAATAAATTGTGTTTCATATTTTAATTATGATATATTTATCTAATTTTTTAATGTATTAGATATTAATAAGCACGAATAAAAAAGTTGGTCCTGGTAATGTAGACTAATTAAATATATTTTGTTAATTAAAAGAAACCATAATAGGATGTAAACGGTAAAGAGCAGGACTTGATTTAAACATTTTGTCCTCCATTATTGCGGGCTTTATTGAAAAATATTTGATTTTTTTAGATTTAAATAAAGAGTTGATTCCGTACTGTGATATGCCATATTTATTTTTAATTTTATTATTTAAGATAATTAAAAACTTTAATGTCCGACTGGTATGTTATTTGACAAATAATAATATTATGTGAAAGTCAGTTAAATACGAAATATTACCCCAGGGCTTATTAAAAAAAATAACGCCCTAGGGCCTACAAATTTACCAATAAATAAACAATAAATTATCTTCATTTAAGCATTTATTACGAAAATACAAACATAATTACACAATATACTTATCATAATAAAAATTATTTTTAAAACGTACAACTTTTTAACTGACCGGAAAATTCCACATTTCCATACCCCACCGCAGTTGCTGTGTTACTTGAAGTAATACTTTTCCCAACTACAAGGGAAGCATTACCCAAATTTTGGGAGCTTTCACTATCATCCACGTACCCTCGTGCTACCAAAAAATCTTCCAGCCCCTAATCTCATTAAGCTTTTGGAACTACCTCCCCATCAGAATGAATTGTTGCCGCTGTACGCTTAAACAATGACCTGTGTACGCCTAAGCATCAGGTAAACCCAAATATGTAGCAATCTTAAAGGGGATATTTCCAATGTATTTTTACCTATAGGCTGCACAGTAATCGTTCATCACGATAGCACAAAAAACCTATCAATAGGTGCACTTTTAGGTCGCAAAGACACATAGTCCCGAATTAACTTTGTTGCGCACATTTCACTTCATCAATAACCAAAAAGCTCCTTGCTTTGCCCCTTTTTATTTGTGAAATGTCAATAAATATATGCTGACCCATATCACGCACATCGGAAAAATTTATTTTCACAAGCTCGTCTCTTCTACAAGCTCAGAATACACCTATCACCAATGCAAAATTTATCTGCCAAATATTTTTCAGTCGGCGCTTCTTTCAAAAAGTTATAACTTGTTCGAGTCAGAACCTTCGACTTTTTAGGCTGATAATTTCTCCCGTTGCTTTAGGAACTGTTGCAGAGAAATCAACTTTTCATTACTTCTTATTTTCTTATAAACTATTAATTCTTTTTTCGTAACATTGAAAACTTTTTCCAAAGGGAATTTGGAAAAATATGACTCTGACAAATCTTGAAAATAAGCCTTTAAAAACGGTTTCGTCCACACGGTCCACGCAGTGTTCCGTCAGCCAGGCCTCAAAATGAAAATATTCTTTTCGTAAATCCGCCTTTTTTTTTCTGGCACAAGCGAGCTCAGCTTTAGCAGCTTTACTAAAATATCTTGGGGGAGATGGGTATTTTCCACTACTTCGGACATTTTTATGCCTCAATCGCAAAATAATTTTTTATGTGCTGTCTTATTGACAAATAACTTACAACCATGGTTACCACAATTACGTTTCGAAAATTTTTTCAGGTAAATGCTAGTACTTGATTTGGTTTAAACTAATACATTCAAAATTCATTCAAATTTTTCTCATATAAAGAATATTTAGTCGGACATAAACGTGAAGGCACCACGGGTATTAAGGAAATAACAAAAAACGGCTTTCCCCGGGAAATACATTAAATTAATCTTTTAAAAAAAAAATGCCTGAAAATGTCAATTTTTTGAAATTATTTTATGACAAATTAAAACCGAGTAAAAAAAGCTTTAAGGTTATTTTTAGGATAAAGCAGCCAATGTTTTAATACTTTGCATATAAATTTAGGTAAAAAAACAACCGTTTCAACAGCGTTTTTGTTAAACTTTCCATAATGTATTAAAATTGTTGTTAAGTTGTGTTCTGTGGAAAAGCTATTTTTTTAAAGACTTTTTAAAAGGACATTTAGAAAAGGTTATTTAGGACGTAAAAGGTTTCTGCTGATAAAAGAAACAACCAGAAAATACAATATACGTTTTTATTTTATTCTTTGTTAAACCGTAGGCTGCTTTATACAAAAAAAATGATTATAAAGATAAATTCTGTTTAAAGAAATAGGCCTATATTGATTTTCTTTTAAAAATACACGTTGTCATAAAAACTAGTTAAAAAACTGAAACACTAAAACAACAGTAATATTTGATTTTGTGATCAAAAAGTATTTCTATTTTCCCAGAAGTCCGAAAATGTATCAAAAATTCTAAAAAAGATTATCCGTACTCTTTGAATGATTTTAAACAATTTTTGTTAAATTAATTTTTTTGCACCTTTTATAGGTAAAAATCCCTTTTGCGTGGAAAAATTCGGAACAACATAGCCGTTTGTGAGAATAACAAAAATGTTGCCTCTAATTTTCACGCAGACAGTCTTTTGGGGACTATCAAGAGCAAAAAATGTATACCAAAACCTAATCTTGCTGTATGATTACTTTTGCGCCGAAAATTTTTTTTTTTCAAAAAATCAAGGTTTAAAGACAAATTTCCGGAAATTTAAAGCCCAAATCAAAAATCTAAAAAGAGGAATCGATAGGCAAATTTAAGATCAGCATTTAGAAAAAATGAGCTTAAACGTTTGAAGTATATAAGCTGTAGAGTAATTTGGGTGGCACAGTATCGCTTCGTTCCTCTGTGCATCGATGAGCCGTGGTATTTCAAAGGCTTTTGCTCTGAAGTATTTGCCAGTGTATTTTTACTCCTAGGAGCAGTACCAATGGCATACCTATCTATCTTTCCAGTTTATCTGCGAAAGCACGAAAATTTGTACTTTGTCAACTTCTTTACCGCTAAGGTTTTCTAATTGTGCAACTTGCTGAAAGTAGCGGCGTTTTTTCTAAAACCTCCAATTCTTGCATTCCCACCTCAATCAATTTTACTAAAGATATTCCTGGTTCGTTGTTACTAAGGCTTAAGGCCTTTGTGGACTCTCTTAAAACATAAACCAAAACTAAAAAATAATCGTTAGATACTTACCTTACTAGTGCGAAAGGTGGATTTTTTTCTGGTATATGGGTAACATAATTTAAAATGTAAGAAAAGTTATATTCTTTCATATATCACACTCTTGTAAAAGGAACTTTTTATGGTTTTATTCTATTGTAACCAACAACAATGACATTTTAACACCCTTCTGATATATTGTGATATACTAATTCTCTCTAAGTTTCAGATCTATGGGTTACTTTAAATACAATAGCTTAATTTAATTATTAATGACTAAACAAAACCACCTCAGTTATGATTGAAAGGGTAAAACAGGGTGTAGTTGTATCGTGAGTTGTTCCACGTGATTAAACCGACTGAATAGAAGCGGGGGACAGCAAACCGATAATTTCTGGTAATTTTCCGGAAATGTAATCAAATGGGATTGTCAGTCTGCGCCAGGTTTGCGGTTGTTTTCCTAAAAGGCCAATTAGTTGGGAACGGGGCGAATCATGTAATTATGCCGACATCATGATAGAAAGTGATTACAGAGTGTTCAGAAAATACAAGGCTATTACTAGTAATTAGACATGACATATACCGGGTGGTGCGTCGCCGAGCGGAACATAGGAAATCCCATGTAAATTTTAAGGGAGGTCAATTATTGGCTCCCCTGTACATTTTACAAAAAAATGTAGGATAACTTTTTGAAGAGACCAATCTGACAAGTTTCAAAACATTTTAATAAGCGAATCTTGAATTATTCAATTAAATGTAATATAATAAACAGGCACCAGTAAAATGAATATTGTCCCTGACCTGACGAAAATTGTCAATAAATCAGTGACAGTTGGTATTTGAAAAAAAATATGAATTATTCAAACGACGAAAAAATATCCCTAATTAAGTGGCATTATGCGGGAAACAGTTTTAGAGCAGTATCTGAAATGTTTTCAGTTTATTTCCCCACCAAGTCCATTCCGTCCATTTCAACTATTAAACATATTGTCAGTATAATAAATAATTTTAAATGTTCAACTCAGGATATCGAAAATAGAACCGAATAAAGAGAAACAGAGATCTTAATATTCTACTGAGTGTGGAGGAAAACAAAATGGTTAGTACGAGGGTTTATTGGGCAAGAGGTAGACACCACACAACGGTATTGCGCACTTTGAAAAACACAAATATTATTCGTATAAATTCGAAAAACATCAAGAGCTGCAGGAAGGAGATGAAGAGCGAAGAATGGCATTTTGTTTTGAAATGATGGAAAGGAAATAACTGGTTTTAAAATATTTGGCCATTTAAAGGTTTCTATTCATAAATTTTTCACCAAAATCAAACTTTTCTTTTCTTTGTTGGGGTCGCTTTAAAAGTGCGCAATTTATAAAACTGTAAAATTTGAGAATCTAAACCAGCTACAAAACGCTATTTCGTGGTCGCTTAAGGTCATTTATAAAGTGTAAAATTTGAGACTAAACCAGCTACAAAACGCTATTTCGTAAGAATGTAATAAAATTTCCTATATCAACTTAGCAACGTTAGAAATTGATTTTATGATCGGTTGGCATATTGTTTAGCTGTTAATGGGGGGTTCTCTGACCATTTGATTAAATAAGGTTTTTGTGTAATTCTCTATTATTTTTCAAAAAGTTATTGTATTTTATTTCATTTTATTTTTTTACACCTAGTAAAATATTAAGAGTTCAGTTCTCTTTTTTTTCGGATCTATTTTCGATCTTCTGAGTTAAACATTTACAATTATTTATTGCGATGGCTTTGGACTCGAATTTACTGATAATACGTTTAATGGTTAAAATGGACCAGATAGGCTTGATGGGAAAATAAATTAAAACTATTTTAGATACTGCTATTGGTTTAATTAAATTCCAGTATGATAAAATTATTTTTTTAATGATGGATGGTAATAATTGTTATTAGTTAAACTTAATTGTTACATTAAATAAAAGGTTTGATAAAAAAATAGTGTTAACGTGTCTTTTACTTTGAATGTAATGGTTGTGAGATTGATGAAACGAAAAAAACATTCCTTGTATTCGGCTGTACGTCAGATTTGACAAAGCCTTATAACAAATTGTTTGCTGGTGGCTGGTGTCTGTTTGGTTTTACCTGAACCAAAAATTTGGTAATTTTGCAATTACATTTAATTAAATTATTCAAGATTCGCTTATTAAAATTTTTAAAACTTGGGACGAAGGTTTGTCAGATCTCTTCAAAAAGTTATCTTACATTTTTTATGTAAAATGTACAGGGGAGCCAATAATTAACCCCCTTAAAATTTACATGGGACTTCATATGTTCCGGCGACGCACCACCCGGTACATAAAGTTAGGTTTAACTTTAAATTTTTTTAAAGTAAGACCTAAATTAATAAAAAACATTTAAACAAAATAAATTACCAGTCGTTGCAGTTATTTTATATTAACTTGTAACAATTGCTTAGACTTCGCTTTCAACTGTTTTACTTCTACATTTACCAATCTATCATATAAATTTCTTGCAGTTAGTGACAAGTTGTATACGACAAAGTTAAAAACTTTTAGTTAGACAAGTGTTTAGTTTAGAAGTTTGATAATATCTTTCTAACAATGCACCTTAGATAACTGGTAATTTTCAGAAAGTGTCTCTCATGTTTCGATAAATTATGAAAATGTTTTCAAAGACGGGTGAACCATAAACGTATAAATTGTAATACATGTTTAAGTTATAAAATTTATCCAATTTATTTTTTATTGTGTAGGCTAGTATTAACCACAAAAAAGTATGTCATGTTAAAATACAATAATTAAAAAATATTTGGTTTTAGAATTTTAATTAATTTAAACAATAATTGGATGTTAACGGTAAAAAGCTTTATTGAGAAATATTGGATTTTTTTATTTTTAAATAAGGACTTGATTCAGTACAATAAAATGAATTATTAAAAAATATTTTATTTTAATTTTTTATTTAAGAAAATTATAAAATGGAATATTCCTAAAAATAAAAAAAATGAAATCAGTCCGTGTAAAATTTTAGCAGAGTAAAAAAAGCTTTCTTTCAAGATAGATAAGGCAGTAAATGTTTTAATAACTTAGTCTTTAAATTTAAGTAAAACGAAACAACCGTTTTAAAAGCGTTTCTGTTAAACTTGCTATAATGTATCAAAATTGTTGTAAAGTTTTGTTTTGTGGAACAGAAATTCTCTTCGAAACTTCTTAAAAGAACTTTTTAAACGGCGATTTAAGACATAAAAGTGGTTTGTGTGGATAAAAGGAACCCCCAAAAAATACAATGTAAACAGAATAAACGTAGCTATTTTAGGTAGTTTTCTTCCAACATACGTTTTTATTTTACCCTTTTTTAACCCCGGGCTGCTTTCTTAAATACTAACATTGTTTTTTTACAATAAATTAAAATTTAAAAACTTGGAGACCTTAAACCTGTCTTAAAAAATTGTTTTCCATATTAAATGTTTGCAAGAATGGTCGCAAAGATGTTTCTTTTTAAACCTCTAATACGTTCAAAGAGTTATTGTATGAGAGACGTAATTCTTTACTCCTCGGCAATACAAGTAGTTGTCGATATACTCTGTTTCCGGCTGCATTAGAACTGAAACCCAGTAGGTGCGAATTAAGGTTTGAATGCTCTGTGTATTGACGATTACTAAATGAGACACTACGAATTAAATAAATATACAAAGTTTATTTACAATGCATTTACAGTTTAGTACACTACACTTATTTTGATGTGTAAATTGGGCGTATTAACAAATTTTAAACTTAAAATTTATCTTTTTGACAAATAATTGATTTGAAATTTTATTTAATTTAAAATCATACATGAAAGAAAAAGATTTTTAATTTACTTTTTTTTATAGAATCGCCTTGATTATTAATTGTCAAGAGGTTGAAAGGTTTAAACATAATTTATTATCTAAAGACAATAGTATCTGTAGACAATTTATTAAGGGTTACTTTTACAAAAAAAAATGTAAAAAAAGTTACAAATTTTACTGGAAAAAATTTGCAAAAATTTGCTTTAAATCAGCAAGAAATTTAGTTTACTGTCTTTTAAAATTAAAATGTCTTACGGAGTCTATGAAACGCAAATTTATTTACGTTGCGACACAATTAAAAATGTTTTTTTATCGCTATAAGGTTAGAAAAGTTACCCTTAAATTTAGAAGTCATTTACAATTTTGAGGACACCCGGTATAAATTCTTGACTCACTATCTCACCAATAAGGTTAAATATTACCTTTATTTGCTGCTAAGTCACTTTTCTTTTTAACCACTGCTCGCAATTTCTTACAACACTATTACTTGAAGGCCAGTCCTGTCTTTTTCATTTAATCACTTAACTTTTGAACCTTACTTACATGCAAAGATAATACTACTACGAATAGATGGTTCATTTAAATGGGGCGTTTTGAATCAGTTCGAAGATATCAATGCTTCCGTAAATGCGAATAAAATTAAGTCGGTAACCCCTGCCCCAGCGAAACAAACCGTGCGACATTGCCAATGTCTGTCGCTTGTACCTTATTCGGAACACGACGTAGCGAAAGCGGGCGGCTAAACGGATTGTGTTTTTCCTAGTCGCGTTTCATCACGCCAATAGTAAAGGCCTGCCGGTAACACTGTTTACCTTTCGTTCAAGGACAGCGCGAAAATCTCTCGATGGACATCGGCTCGCGTTAGCCAAAGTCCATTAGGGGTATCAAAAATATAGCATTGAATGGTTCATCTTATCCGTAGTAGTATTATCTTTGCTTACATGTCAAATTAAATTTGACAGAGAAATACTTAAACAACTTATAACTTTATTTGGTTACAGAAAAAAGAAGGCAGTAATTTACACTGCCATAAGAATCTGGTATTCTCGTCGAGGAATTTATTAGACTATTTCGGTAATTCGCCCGAAACACTCGGCGAAAAAAAATATGACCCTAAATAACTAACCAACCCTTTGTTCTTACGCCACTGGTTGCAATATGGGTCACCTGATATTTTCAAAAAGTGACCTCCAATCACTCTAACTTAAAAGTTAATTCCTGTATTGTAAGTAGATCCTAATAAATTAAATAAAAACCACTTTTAAGACACCATCTTTAAGACATGTAGCTTCCTCTGGAAGCATTTCCGGACCTATGTTAATATGAACTTTTTTTCATATCTTTTTATGTAGAATCGTAGCTTAAATTTTTTTATTGTCATTTTCAGACACCCTGTATACTATTTTGTTCGACCTTACTCTTTTTGATTAGTTACAGTATACGTAAACAGTAATTTATTTTTCTATAAACAACCCATTTGGATTATTTTGATATAAATTTAATGCTATGTGTATATAATTAACCAAACTAATCCAAATTACACCCAATAAGCTTTACCCCTATTAATCCTAATTTCAGCGATAATTCTTGCAGGTTGAAAGAGTATTTATTGCATTTATGACGAATTAAAATAGTAATTACATTGCTGTGGTAATAATTTTTTTATTAGCAGTAAAATAGGTACTTTTTTAAAAAACTTAAATATTAATGTTGCTTTTAAATCTACTAATAATTTAGGAATGTATATTAAAAACAATAAAACCAAAAAAAAGGAAAGAAATCAGGTGTTTATAAATTAAAGTGTAATGACTTTTATAAAATTTACATAGGACAAACGGGTAGGAATTTCGATAAACGGGTTAACAAACATTTATCCAGTTTTATTAAAAAGAAAAAAGGTTCCTATTACTCCAACCATTTAATAGAAGATCAACACTCATTTAATTTTGACTATGATATTCTACATAAAACAAAAGCCTAAAATTAAATTTGTAGAATCCATAAAAATAAACAAGCTTAAAAATTCCAATATTCTTTTAAACGGTCAAATCGACATATAAATTCTTCTCCTTTGTTGAATTTGTTTTGTTAATAGGAAAATATAATAATTAGGTTCTTTTCATTGTAAATATCTATCTGTGGACCTAACTCACCTCTGTACATGTTAGTGGTTAGTTTTAGTCTTTATTTTACAGCAAATATTAGTTACCTTTACTCCGTTAAAGGAGCAACAGTGTTGCGAAACATGTCGAGTTTGTAAATAAAAACTTAAAATAAAAACTGTGGAATAGTCTGAAAATTATATTTTTTATAATTTATTACCTCGGTATAATTTTTTTAAATTGAATTGTACTTTTTTTTAAGTGTAGACTTATTATTTATTAAGGTCAGTTTTACTGATTTTAAAAATGCAAACTCTTCTTAGAAGTAAGTAAGCATAAATAATAATGTGATGAAATAACAGAAAAATTGTTTTAATTAAATTTGTATACGAAATGTCATCGTGTACGAATTTGTTTTAATACACTAACTATACAATCTCACAAGTTTTACATTTTATTCATAACATGAAATTAAATTCAATTTATACATATATTCTATAACTGAAGCGACAGGTGCTAAAAAACGGATTATACGTACCTGTTGACCAAGTTGGCTATTATCATTAAATTTTGATATGTTAACAAATGTTTTTCTACAGATTTGTTAAAAATATAAAAAGTCTTTTAACAAGGACTAAATAGTGCCTCAATTTTTGCGATACATCTTAATGAAAAGAACTTTGTATTTGTTTATAGTAAAAACAGATTCTCGCCATTTTACTGGAAAATAAAACCAGTAACGTAAATGCATCAAATGGCAAAACACAAAATTAATTATTTTGTCAAAATCTAGTGCTTAGTATTGAATAAAATAAATATTTTCCCGGGAAAAAAATATGTTTAACAAAAAACTGTAAGAATGAAAGAAAGATTCGTTGAATATATTTTACCAAATAATACGAATTTTATTGAATTCAGGAGTACCTTTTTTATGTAGAACCTAAGAAAGTAGGCATTATGTACCGAACTATAAATAATATAGATACCAAAAAAGCTGTGACAAAATAATGGAACGCCGGGGAAATAATTTTCATCCGGCCAGCAGATGATTGAAGGTCGTCTCTAATTCAGATTATAGACTATATGTTTTTTTGACTTATTTGTCTTGTTAACCGATAATGATAAAATTAACGCAGATAATATTTTGCTCTTTTATTAAAATAATGTTAGAAAAGAACTACCATTAAATGAACATAAACCCATAAATCCAGCTTGGCATGAGTCTAGTGGGGAAACGTAACGGTCGCCTCCGCTAATAATAGTTGCTAAAATTTCTATTGTAAATGTGAAATAGCAAACCCTGAGCAATTAGGTTTGACACTGTTAGAAACGAATGACTTAAATGAGAACATAAAATCAGAATAACTATACAAAGTATATGAAAGTTAATGGATACATAAGTATAATATTATATATAATTAAATATATATATATATTATATATATATATATATATATATATATATATATATATAATATATATATATATATATATATATATATATATATATATATATATATATATATATATATATATATATATATATATATTAAATAAATATATCTTGTAGTACTAGTATAATTCAAATTTTTAATGTTCATTTGGGAAATAAAGTGCATTTTCTTTAGGTCCAAACCCTAGATTTTACGTTCAATAAACTATTTGTATACGCAAATTTGGACGTATCAGCAACTCACTTTAATGTTCATAATTATTCAGTTTTTAAAGGTAAAAATTTCCCTTGACAATTTTTTAAAATTAGGTTTACCTTTAAAAATATAGAAAAAAGGTTTGAAATTCTTTTATTATTCACTGATAGCCTTAAATAATTTGTCAAAAGGTTGTAAAATTAAAAGGTAACTTTTTATCTAATGACAATACCAGCTGTTTACAAATTTATCAAAACCCTAATTTCACCAAAAATTTGTGAGAGAAAAGTTACAAAATTTACTCAAAAAGATCAAAGAAAAGTTCACTTCAAGTTAGCAGAGAATTTATTTAAATTTTACTAGAAAACCGAAAACGCCTTCCGGAGTCTATGAGCCGTAAATTTCTCTACGTTACGACATAATTGGAAATTGTTTTTATCACTATAAAAGTTAGAAAGTTTAAAGTCAAATTTATAAATTTTTTACAGTGTTTGGGACACCCAGTATTAATTTTTGACGAACTATCTTATCAATAAGTTCAGATATTACCTTAGCTCTCAGCTAATCTTCAAACAATACCATTCACTAATTAATTTGATTATTCTTCACCACTCCCAGCTAAAGCCTGTCCTGCTCCAGCACGTTACTTTATTTTTAATCACAACCTAACTTTACTTTGGAACTATACGATACAGAGAAATATTTGAGTTGCTTTTCTAGCTAAGAAATATACACTTTGTACTAAAACTTATAATTTAAATTAGTTTCAAAAAGATGTAATAGCCATTTATCTTGTGTTAACACGGTGAAAGTAGTATTAAACTACCATGGAAAACTGACATTTCCATCAAATATTTAAATTAAAACATTTCGGTGATTTGTTCGAAAATGCTATAGAAATTTTTTACGTTACTAAAGTAAAAAAATCGAAGGACTTCCCAGCTATATTACGTTACGTAATCACAGAGTTCACAAAACATTTCGATGTGTTAAAGTTGCATAGCGACGGGCGGCTTCCTTTGTTTCGTTACTTTTAGATCGGTAAAGAAATTTTTAAGAATAATTTGATTTATTAAAGCGGTGTTGTCACGATTAAAAGTGAAATTTACTGTTTAAATTTAGATTTTTATTGTTTTATAAAGATTTAGAAGAAAAGTTAATGGTTGCAAGATGTGTTAATGCAACAAGTACCAAAATTTATTATCAAAATGTGTATTTTGGTCAATGGTCAAATAGTGGCAAATCTCATTTAACTTGAAAATATTGATCTAAAATTACAAGAAATATCGCAATTTTAGAATTTGTTTTATCACCCGTTTTTTTTTAAAAGGCCGTTTTGGGGCCATGTTTATATAAAAAAAAATGTTTTTTTGTCTGTCTTTTGCAAAGGATTTTTTGAATCACCCTGTATATCTCATTTAATGGCCTACGTATTAAAAGTAGCAAAGCTACATTAAAATTTCGTTTTTATATTTAAATGTTTTATATTTTCAACAGTATGTAAAGTAATTTAAATTTAATTAAACCAATTGTATTTAAAAGTTTCACTTCATGCACTTTTAGTAAAACATAAAGTAAACTCACTAGCGTGGAAAATTACTCTTTAAAAGCAAAATAATATGAGATAATTAATTTATTTTAGGTATTAATTTAAAAAGTTTAATAAAAATGTAAAACGGCAAAATGTTAACAACGTGGATTAATAAATATTAAAACACGTATTTTATTTTAACTTCGTAGTGCTTTGTATTGTTCCACAAACTTTCGGGATGTGAGTTTTACCGGTCGTGATTGCCAGAGCGTTTCGGTATTCTGTTTCAGTTTCTGTAAGAAAGTAAGTATTTATTTTGCGTGATGTGTATACAAGTATAAGAAAGTTGTAAGGCTTTAAAAATTTTAAAAAAGTTTTAAATATGGGTAAGATCACCTTAAGTGAACCCCCATTTTTCACTTGATCATAGAATTTAGGTTAATATATTTTTCCAGGGAGAAGATATCATCAACAATTAAATCCCAAAACAGTATTTCAAAATTTTCATTTTAATTACAATTATTTTTAGAATAAAAATTTTGCGAACTTTTAATTAAAAATTCAATTACAAAAAAACCATTAAAGATAATTTAATGAAATTTTTAGGAGTTGTTGTTTAATATTTATATTTTTATAACAGTAAAACATCTGAAAATTATCTGTTTATTATCATATTTTTTATTAACATTTAAATAAACAAATGCAAATTTTAATGGCTTCTCCCTCAAATAATGAAAACATTTTTTTTTGTTAGATTTAATATTTATTATAGTTAAATATTCCGAAAAAAAATTACTGCCCGAAATTAGTTTAAATAATATAAATTTGTTTATAAGCGAGCGCCGCGCCATGATAATAAAGCGCGTTTAAGCGCACTGTCGACTCAGCGTCGACTCCACTCATTCTTTAATAAATAAAAGTATTATTTACTAAAAAATAATGTTATTTAACACTTGCTTTTATTTAATAAATATAACATATTAAAAAAATTATGACAATAGTTTAATTTTTGATAACAAATGAAAAATAAACAAATAAATTATTGAAATAAAATAGTACATATTTTAGTAACATCCTATTTTTATTTTATTCTATTTAGAAATTACTATGGCTAAAAGTGTATCCTTTTTTAGACAATCAATTTAAATTTTAAATAATTCAATTTAAATTCTTAATTTACTAACAGCCACTCCATTTCTAAATAAAAAGTAGCGTTTGGTTGCTACCTTCATTTGTTTAAAAATATAGTTGGATCAGTATTAGAATGAAAATTCGGTGCCCTTAAAAAAAACATACAAAGTAGCTAAAAAGGTTTAATTTTTACTGGAGGCCGCCTTTGCTTTTTATATGGACTATTTTTACAAACCGTGCGGGAAGCGGCACATTACAAAAAGCAAAGGCGGCCGCCAGTAAAAATCAACTTTGCATAAATTTTTCAGTCCGGTTCTGTTCATGATATTTAAATGCGCATGCCTAAATACCCGTTAGGATGTTTACTGCGCTCCAGCGTAAAGTTAAGATAAAGACGATTTATGATATGAGACCTTAATGGTAGATTAAATTGCTGTGGTGTTATAAAAAATATTCCTCTGCTTCATTTTTTCCCGTTTTTTATGTTTATATACCATGCAATATCAAAACACTAGTTGGGTTTTCTCTTTGTTAATAATTATTAAAAAATAAATGCACATAAAATAATATTTAGAATGTACACAAAATTTACATTATTGTATGTAACATAACAGGAACGAGGGTAAAATTATGCGACGCCCCTTGCTTATTGTATTTTCAAATAGAATATAAAGTCAACAACATTTGCCATTGTTATAAGGTATGTAGTAGCAGAATGTAAATATTATGTCAATATACAGGGTTCGATAGACTCAGCAGTATGTTAAGAACACTTACATTTCTGCTACATTTCGGTAATTCCAAAAAATGTCTTTAATTTATGACCCAAAAAAATGTTTATGCACTTTGGGGGTTAAAGGGTACTTTTAATCCCTTCTTTTAGAGACTAAAGTGGCATTTTTAATCCCTAAGAGAAAAAATACCCATAACTAAAATATTTTGTACGCTTAGTTTTTATCAATATTGACGTTATTATGTACATTTGTACAATTACTTAAGTTAATAACAGATGAAAGACTATCTAACCTTTCTTGATGCTGTAAAATACTTTAAACAAACGGTGTTTATGCTTTTGTGGGCTCTTGGGAAAAACAAGAGGGCACTATAACTTTAGGAGAGGTACTTGAAAAAAATCTGTTTTTTTTTTTAGAAAGTGAATTTTCGACGTATCCTTCCGCAACCGCAGTGCTCTTTCACCCACCATGTATTTTGTTTGCTCTATGTTCGCTCCCGAATTTTCTAACAAGGAGGCCCATGTCCTGCGAAAGCAGGGGCCAGTATACATGGTGGGATCTGGTAACATTAAAAATTTGGCGTTTTTAGTGAGAAGCTGACCTAAACTGTATTTGCCCATTGGCTGGGATTTACATTTTCTATTCTGGTAAGCGACAAAAAATCTTGTGTGTTTTGTGTGTGGTCTTAGAGCAATATATTTTCTGATCAGTCTCACCTCACCGGTGGAGTTTTAATTTGCCCTTTTTATCACAAACGGCCGATCTTTTGGGTTTTTTGTGTTTCGAACGTTTACCAGCAAAAAGTCGCCATGATCCTCAACGTCATTGCAATCTAATTCACGTAGTTCCTTGCCGCGACATGCCCCTGACACACCCATAATAAGCGCCACCTGTAACAAAACAAGTAAAATTTGTCTATAGACTAGAGTGCAGCTGGGACAACAAGAAAAAAATAATAAAAAACTATTTACTTGTGTGTCAGAAATTCCATCAGGTGCTGTTACTAAGAATTCTTTTACTTGATCCAAATCCAGAACCTTTAATTTTTTTAGTTTTTAGCCATAATTTTGCCTCTTTAAAAATGCAATTAGTTTGCAGTGCTGGCCAATGTTAACGTTAGTTTCTTTGATTATTGTAGCTTTTAGCATTGCTCCCCAGCGAGGAAGCTTTTAACTTGGTCGATTTCTTCAAGAATTAGGCCAGAAGCACCTTTTCTTCCGAAACGTTTTTAGCATTCGACTGGCTAACCAGTTTTTATATTTAGAAAACTGCTTCTCGTAAATTTTCTTTAATGTTGCGAATGCTCAATTTTTGACTATTTCAGTTTGAAGGTGCTTGCCCATTAGGGCATCGCGGCGCGGCGCGACGCGATGCGACGCGACACGTCGCAACAATGTTGTCCGCCCACTGGGTAACAAGACGCAACGCGGCACGACGCGAAATCTTTTAAAATGTGGCAGTCAATTGCGAGTTGTCATGGAGAGCTCATCGGACGAAGATATTTTTGTGTTTGGAGTAATTGCTGCTATGGAAAAGGAAGAAAAGAAATAGAAAAAGCGAGTTTGGGTCCATAAAATTAATTAAAAGAGAAAGGAGAATTACATCACTTATTTTCAGATTTGAGAAATGATTCTTAGTTTAATACAGACGTCTATAGAACACCAAAAAAGTTGCTTTTACATACCATGAAATCAGAATCCACTAACGTGTTTTTTTTATTTAGATTAATTAAGAAAAAAAATATAAAAATAATAAAAGACAAATAATATCACAAAAATAACAACAAATAAACAAATGCAGTGACAATAGAACAGAGCAACATGTGAGATTCTTCACGATGATACCAGAAGGAGGTCGATGAGACTCGAATGCCACGCGGCATTGTCACTTGCTTGCCCTCCCAACTTGTCTCGAGGTGTCGCGTCGCGTCGCTTGGCGTCGCTTCGCGTCGCATCGCCTAGATGGGCGGGTTTCAGTTTGATTACATGTAAAGTATCCCTAATGCATTTAATCGCGTCGCGTCGCTTCGCGCTGCGTCGTTCTAGTGGGCGAGAACCTTGATAGCGTCCGATTTTGTTAAGTGCCATAGGAACATAGAAATCTTTTCTTTGGTGTATAGATGTCAACAATATAATAACCTTACATTTGACAGCCTCGCTTCTACCAATATATTAGAGTACCGTTAAATGGTTTTTTATAGATTTTTTTATATTTTATTATTTAAAGTACATAAATTGGTATATAAACCTCGGGACTAAAGCGTCTTTAAATCCCTTAGTGAATTGTAGTCCTCCCTACGGTCGGGCTAACAAACTTTCGCCGCGGGATTAAAAGTAGCACAGGTTTATTATGTAGTATTAATAATTTGTCTGCTAGTATTAAAAATATAGGTCGTTTTAATAAATTTGAATTGTCAGTCAAAAACTTTTTAATAGGAGAGGCTTATTTTAAAGTTTCTAAATACTTTGAAGATAATTTAAAATAAATTTATTGCATACAACCTTTATATTGTCTTTTTTCTCATCATATTATATAATTTATTATTTTTTGGTATTAGTATAGTTTTATTGTATTCTGCATTGTCAAAAAGATGTATAGTTATGTATGACAATACAGCAATATTATTATTACTATTATCATTATTATTATTAGTTCCACAAATGTAAAGTGGAGACACTCATATTTACTTTGTCATATGTAAAATAAAATTTCACAAAGCTTTTGACCTTGGGAATTAAAATCTGGTAACATAAAAAACAGCTCTCAACAAAAATGATCCCTTTAAAATGTTGTTGGGACTGACATTTATTTTATTAAATTTATTATAAGATTAAAATTACCCTTCTTTTCTAATTTTCAAGCCTAATTAAAAACCTGTTGGATAAAAAGTACTTAAAGTCAATATTTTAGCGAGAAGCGTCAAAAATGCTGAAAATATGTTAATTAAATTTAAATATTTTTTTGGTATACCTACAGTCAAAAATTAAGTTTATAAGCATAATGTTATCAGTAAATTCTTTTTTTTTATTTTCTACATCATCAACTTTATGACAATCCTGATATGTTGAATAAGCCGTTTTGACAAAATGTCAGTTCTGTGCGTTCCTACAATGAATTAACTGTAATAATAAAACAATAAGTAAATATTGGAAGATAATTTACATAAGCAAACTAACTCCCGGCATAAAATTTCGTCACCTTAAATTTTTAATTAGTTTTGAAGATTTATAACTTTTTTATTTGCCTTTCGATTTCGAAGTTTTTTTAAGCTGTTTATAAGTACATACAGACAGAAAAAAATTGTTTTATATAAAAATTGTAGTTTTTTTTCCATTTTATCTTTTGAAATTATCAGTAAAAAAATATCGCAAAAAAAATGAAAAAATATAGGCAGCTTCAAATTTTTTAAAAGGAACACCCTGTATATTATGCGCTACAATAAAAGATTATTTTTTCCGATTTCAAATATCATACACAATATACATTGATGATATTTGGATGAACCATTTTTGAGTTATTTAAGCTTAAAATATAAATAAATTGAAAAAAAAATCATATTAGTATCAAGAAAGCTATGAAAACAATAAAATTGTTTAAAAAAATTTGACGTATTGATATTGCTAAAAGTAAAAATGTTTTATTTTAACTATTAAGAGTAGTTTATATTGCTTTTTTGTCGATGAGCTATTCAAAAGAACAAAAAATCGCTATTATGCTTCTTTTTTATGGTAACAATAATAATGTGACGACAGTGTAAAGGGAATATTACCTATTATATACTTAACAACAGGTACCATCTATAGATACTATTAAATACATAGGAAGAAAGTTTATTGAACGAAAAAGCTTTAAAATAAAGAAGGACTGCAGCACGAAATGAAAACAAAGTTTTGGATATCCCCGTTTTTTCAGGATAATTATCATACTTTTTCTATTGGACTAGCACTAACAACTTTTGACCGACCTAAGTATGCATTGGAAATAGCTATAGGTTTATACAGCAGGATCCAGATATTTTAAATAAAATTCCATTTACCGACAAGGCTTCCTTTACTCTAGTAGGAATATTTAATCACAAAAATAAACATTATTGGTCCAGAGAAAACCCTCACCAAATTCAGCAACATAACAATTTTATTGTTTCCATGGCTTTCTTGATGCTAATATGAAACTTTTTTGTAATTTATTAATAATTTAACCTAAAATATCTCACAAATAGTTTATCCAAAGATCATCATTGTATATATTTGAAATCAGAAAAAAAAGATCTTTCGTTGTAGCGCATAATATACAGGGTGTTTCATTTAAAAAAGTTGTCTATATTTTTCCATTTTTTTATTGCTATATTTTTTTACTGATAATTTCAAAAGATAATTTGGAAAAAATCCTACAATTTTTATATAAAACATTTTTTCCTGTCTTCAAAAATAAAGGCTTTAGAAGCCACATAAATATAATCAAAGACCCTGTACGTATGCATTCGCCAAAATTTGCTTCCTCTATATTTACTAACTTTGGAGATATTAGCCCGTACTAAGACTTTTCGGACATCCTGTATATCATGAAAAATATGCAATATTATAATTCCTCTATAACAATGTTAATGAAATAAGTTATTGGCTATTAAAAAAATGAGATTGAGCATTCTTAAATGCTGATTTTTGGAATTTTTTAAATCCTTCAGGTATATAGCTTTAATATAATGTAATAAACAATATTTTATAAAATATGTTTTATAATTAATGTGTAAATTGTTACTATAGCTTTTAAATTATTTTTGAATAAGCTTTTTGCTAAAATTACTATTTTTTTAAATTAAATTATCAAATAATTGAAAATACATATTTTAAATAAACTATAAAATTTATTTTAAACTCATTAATTTTATAAAATTGTAAACAATATATTTTAATGGAAAAGCTTAAAGGCCGATCTAAACATAAATATTTACAAACACAAAATAAAAGTGTTTTGTAAAACATAATAAATATCTACTAAATTCATTTATTGTTAAATTGACTGGTTAAACAGAGATTAAATAAAACAAAATGTGTTTTTAATTTTTAGATTTCTTTTAATCCAGTCAAGCTTTTTACCAAATAATGAAGCTAAAGAACTTTCTATATAAATCTTTTTTCAAACAAATTGCTAAGTAAATATTTTATATGAGTTGTATAAATATTAAATAGAAGCGATAACCACAAATAGTAGGTAGGGTAGGGTAGGTTTAAAGTGAGTGGACTTTTTACGCCCTCCACTGCGACCGATCGGTCTATTGTAGCTCACACCTTTTTATATTTCTCCCAATAGATCGGACTTCTAATGAATCCGATACAGATTTGGAGAGAGTTCTTAATCTCCTTACTCGTGTCGCTACCGGACACGAGCACAATGTGTTCTGATGTGTTCTGGTGTCCCTGTCTCCTGAAGAGTATGACGAGCAGACGATTAGGTCCATTATGCCCCCTCTCCCGGTCTAGAGACGTGGGTAGCTACCAGGTCCTTGTTACAGGAACCATATGTTCTTTCTGAGGCCGCATCTCCGGCCTTATCCTATGAAAACGGTCATATCCGCTTTCTGTTTTAAGCCAGGGAACCCTTTTTCCTATAAAGGCGGTTCTGTCCGCCTTTTGTTTGGCTTCAGGAAACCCTTCCTAAGCACCTGTTTGTTCGGGATTAGTGATGAGCAAAGCAAGACCAAGACCAAGACCGGGCTAGTCTTGGTCTTGGTCTTGGTCTTGCAAGCCTGGTCTTGGTCTTGGTCTTGCAAGCTCAAAGAAGGTCTTGGTCTTGCACCACCCGGTCTTGGTCTTGGTCTTGGTCTTGCTGGTCTTGCTTTTTTTTGATAGTAATAATTTAAACTCAGCAATCTTGAATAAAATATATCTTTTTAATACTTAAATATAAATAAAGATGGAGACTATATTTTTTGCTTTAAAATTTTTAAATATACCAATTTTAATCTTAAACGTACATTTGAATTATTTGATTAAAAAGCATATTTTAAACCAAGGGGTTTATTTATTTATAGTGCCAGGTCCAGATTTAACTTTTTTCCGCCCATAGACTAATAAGTATATTTTTGCCGCCCTAATATGTCAATATTTTTTGGATATCAAAACACAAAATTTAGCAATAAAAGAATGTAAACCACATTAGCAATTTTTATAATAATGTATTAAACAAATTTAACCAAAGTAAAACATACAAAAAATTAAATATCAATTCTTTAAAACAAACAAATTTCAGGATTTTTTTTTATCTATTCGCTAAATATATATATATATATATATATATATATATATATATATATATATATATATATATATATATATATATATATATATATATATATATATTTATTTTTTATTAATTTACCATTACATTTTTTCAAAAATTAATGGTACATTTGCCGCCCATAATATTTGCTGCCCTAGGCTTCATCCTACTCAGCCTTTGCGCAAATCCACCTCTGTATGGAGTATTTTATACATTTAGTGGCATATAGAAACATTTGGGGATAAGAATTATATAAATTTTCTTTGAAGAAGCATATAAAATTAAAACAAATACAAAACTGTGTACTGTGTAAGCAGAAAAAAACTTTTAATTTCAACCAGATGTGAATTTTCCATGAAAATAATTCTGATGTAAACATTGTTTTCTGATTAAAAAAAGTTATTTATAAAACATTTTAGTTGATATGAACTTTTTATCATCAAATTAGTTAGAAATTTGCCGTACAAACTTTGTAGAAATACTTTATAAACAATCTGCAGATACAAGGGGGCTCAATAGTATGACAAAGCTCGATATCTCCGAAATCGTCCATGATAGTGAAAAAATATAGACAAAATGGGCATAAAATCTAAAATTATTTTCTATTCCAGAATTTTCCGATCAAGCCACTGCCACTCAAGAAAACTTCCTTATTTTTAGCTTTTCCCCTAAAAAAAAATTATGGCAAAAAATCAATTTAGAAAAAATCGCCACCCTGTTATGCTGAAAATTGTTGTTAAAAAGGAACAATGTCGACGTAGATGGTTTTTAAATATCATTTTCGGTTTTGACTTTACCGTCTAAACCGAAAGTGATTGTACAATCCATTAAAAAAAAAGTATATCTCTATCACACGACAAATATATTTTTTAATAATCCTTTACTTTCACATTTATATCTTGATTTTTAGAAGTAATCTAGTAGTACTACTTCTTACAGTGTGGATCAAAAATAATGTATTTCTAGATTTTGGAGATTTTTAATCCATCCTGTAAGTGGCTCATCACTAGATAACTAATTAAAAAAAACATTAGAAATATGAAAGTAATTTTTAGCTTCTATAACTTTTGTACCCCTAGTTTTTCTCTGTCGTAAACGATTTTGGAAATGTCAAGCTATGTCGGACAATTGAGTCACAATCTCATTATTTTTAAAACGTGTTATTAAATTTACTTGTTATCATTGTTAAAGAACTATAGAACTCAAAAAACAAAGTGATTAATTTAATTATTATTTTGTTAAAGAAACTCTTACTAATTAAATAATCATCTCTTTTGGCAGTTCTTGACACATTTTTGGTCATGTCTGTATAAAATACCTCTGTATATTGAATATTTAAATTAAATATTATAATATCAAAAAAAAGTCGCGAAAGTGCAAGAGTCTTGCAGGTCGGTCTTGGTCTTGCACTCCTCGGTCTTGGTCTTGGTCTTGGTCTTGCATACCCCGGTCTTGGTCTTGGTCTTGCAAGTGAAAGGGCGGTCTTGTTCTTGGTCTTGGTCTTGCTGCAAGACCAAGACCAAGACCGCAAGACCAAGACCGGTCTCGCTCATCACTATTCGGGATGGATTAGCCCTTCCCCGTGAAACAGGCGCCGGTGACTTCAGGGGCACCTTAGGAAACGGATTCACCCGTTTCGGTCGGCGCACCTTTGTCTGCTTGTGACCTTGAGTGGCACCTCTCGAAACGGATTTATCCGTTTCGGTAAGCGCACCTTTGTCACTTTTTTCCTATGAAAGCGGTTTTGTCCGCTTTCTGTTTGGGGCTAGGGAAGTAATAGTCCACCACGGCAGAGCCCCGTATTACCGCAGTAAGGCTAGATACTCTGAGAGGTCGCCCTGTATCTCAGAGGCACCATTGGAGACACCTGTTTAAGGCACAGGATGTCATTCACTCATCAGCACGGTATGCTAACACCTTGAGTTAAGCCTTGTGTTCATCTTAGCTTCGGATCCCGTTCCATACGCTAGCCAAAAGAGTTGCCGATAACCAGCAACTCTAGCGCATGTTCCAAAAGATCCTATTGGGCCCAACCACAACGACGATGTGTGAACACAGCGGTTGAGACCACAAATAGTAAGTAACCAATGATTCGTTATTACAAGCTTGATCTTTTTTCTGATCTTCTGAGCTTTCCTTGAAACCACCTTTTATAAACACATAAAAGAGTAATAATGTAACCCTCTAAAAACGTCGCGTCGTCCGCCATCTTTAATTTTGCAAATCTGACTTAGGGTTATTATCAGCGACCCCCAAAATCCTTAAGAACAAATTTTGTGTAAATCAGTTGATTTTTGGTTCTTTCTGCTGGTATTTTTTTTTGTGAATTTTTTGGTATTTTGAACAGGTTTTTTGAGGTTAGAAATATTCTGTCACTTCTAATCTTATCGTGTAAAGTATAGACCGCTTTTTTGTGGTTCCATGTTAATATCTAATAAAACCGTAACCGGATTTGTTTTGAAATCGTGACAAAGCTTGTTTTGATTATTATCTAATGATCACTATGGTTACCATAATGGCGGTTTTTTACTTATAGCCCGGACTATGATTACACAAGTTATTTGGCGTAAATTAATTTTTCGTTTTACATGGTAAAAAAAATAGTTTTTCTACGAGCGTGCGGGAAATGGTTCTTCCCACATTATTTGCTGTGTGGAAAGACATTATTCCCGCACTAGTGCGGGGGGTATATTATTTCGACACTAGTGCGGGAAGACTTTGCAAACGTTAAATGAGGCGTTGAGAACCAGACCGGACATCCAATTAATGCCCTAAATGGAAAAAAAATGATTGGGTTTAAAAAAATGTGTGGTTTTTTAGGTGAAGGTTTTCTGAAATATAAAATGCATATTAATGCACTATTTAACATTTTGTGGGTGTTCGTTGTGGCTCTCAACACCCAAAATAATGAATGTGACGTTGAATAATTGTTTTGTTAATTCACCAAGTTACCTTCGGTTTCCATGATGATTAGTTTTTATTGAATTTCAAAATAAATTTGATGTGTCAGGTTTAATCTTATATAAAATATGGAACATGAAATTCCGCAAGATGTTTTGAATTCTGCTAATGTAGCTACTTTAGAAGTAATACCGAAGAAATCTGCTCCTAGATATGAACAAGGATATTCGTTTTTCAACGATTGGTGGTCCAAAAAAAGGTAATTGTCTCGAAAGTTGCCTCCTCTGCGATTTTGACCAAATTTGGTATACGGGGGTTTTTTGGGGCGCTGATTACGAATCTGAAAAAATATTTTTTCGGCAACGCTTCGTTTTCGAGATATTCATCATCAAAGTTGAATATCAAACTAACCTTATTTTCACTAGTTCCCTTCTTTTTGTACACAATTCTTGATTTTTACACTAAAGTGGCACATAATATTTTATAATTACCTTTTAAAACCTTGTATTTGTATTTATTTATTCTTTTTTTCATTAAAGTACGAACTTTTAAGTCCAAAGGCAGCCGCCATATTTGCCCACGTGTATACATGGTTGCGGCCACTTTGGGGCGTGTGAAAGTGGATGTTTGCAATTAAATGGAAAAAAGGTGTAAAATAAATATGAAAACAAGTTTTTTTAAAGGGGTTTGTAAAATATTATGTGCCAATGTAGTGTAAAAATCAAGAATTCTGTTCAAAAAGCAGGAGGAATTAGTGTAAATAGGGTTACTTTGATTTTCAACTTTGATGATGAATATCTCAAAAACAAAACGTTGCCGAAAAAATATTTTTTCAGATTCGTAATCAGCGCCCCAAAAAACCTCCGTATACCAAATTTGGTTAAAATCGAAGAGGAGGCAACTTTAGAGAAAATTACTTGAATAAAAGTTAATAAGATGGACAAAGAGCATATTTTGCCGAACTTTCTAAGAATTTGAAGACGTCTACAATATGGGTCAGATATTTTAAGCTGAAAACGATGATAAAACTAAAGCGAAATGTGTACATCGACAAATTTTATAATTTAATTACTTTTACCAAGCAAAAAAATACGGGCTTAAAACTTAAAAAATGTAAACCGTTGAGCAAAGAAGATATCAGCAAATTTTTAGGTAAAGCTCCAGATAACATATATTTGTTCCATAAAATTGTGGCTATTTTTGGAGTTGCTGGAGCTTGCCGACGCCAAGAGCTAATAAATTTGACTTTGAATGACATTGAAGAAAATAAAAATATCTTAGTGGTTAACATACACCAGACACAAAGACACATGTAGCACAAACCTTTGTTGTTTCCGGCCAAAATTATATTTACTACTACAGAAAATATATAGATTTGCGTCCATCAAACACTAGCCATCAAGGATTTTTTATAAATTATCGAAAAGGTAAATGTACAGTGAAGTGCGTGGGAATAAACAAAATCGGAAAAATTCTCTCTGATAAAGCCGGGATCCTTAAGCTTAAAAATCCTGAAGAGTATACCGGCCACTGTTTTAGGAGGTCCTCCGCAACTTTATTGGCATTGGGACAGACATTACAGACCTAAAACGGCACGGAGGATGGAAATTTCCTTCGGTTGCTAAAAGTTGTATAGATAAATCAATAACACATAAAATGGAAATTGCTAATAAAATTTTAACAAATAATGTTTCGAAAAATAACACCATAAATTCACTCGAGCCGACGCCATGTCTACGGCCTGCAGCTAGCAGCTATCACTTCCAGCGGCACCATAAGTTCTGGTTTATCCATCTGCTCAAACCGTTCGCTTAATTTAGCTTTTACCATAAATGTACAACATATGACAGTGTACTTCTAATATAAATTATTATAAATAACATTGTAAAATAGTTAAAAGTCCTAGTTTTTATAACATTATTTATTATTATTACTGTTTAATAAATTTTTAATTTTATCTTCTTACTTGCATTTTATTCAAAACATATTTTTGTGTGATCACGCTTAGTACGCTCGTAGAAAAAATATAGTTCCTAACACTCGCAGAAACAAATTTCTGGAAATTTTTCTTTCCGCACTTGTTAGGAAAATAGCTATTACTTTTTAGAATAAACACACTTTCATGTTAAGGTAATTTGCTACAGTCCAATAAAAACGAACAACTGTATTTTGTCTGTTATAAAGAATCAATTTTAAGTAATACCTGTATGAAATCTACAAAGCATTACAAACATTGAAATTACAACTATAAACGTATAATGTGAACTTTGCATGACTAAATTCGTTTTTGGCACTTGGGAAAACAAGCTTTTCTATTTATATACCTATAATTGTAGAATAAATAGTAGGTATCTCTTTTTTAAAATACAGTTATAAGTAGTGAGTGTCTATAGAAGCCGCATGATAGGATTCTTTTTTAATAATAATTTAATTTTTTTTGATATATTTTTGTTATAAAAAAAATAGTTGGCTTTTTTAAAATAAAGAATATAAAGTTATTTTCCTAATAAGTGCGCAAAGTGATACTTTTCCGCACGCCAAAGCAGTTAGACGAACACGACGCGAAGAGGAGTTCGGATAAGATTTAAGAGCGGAAAAGTCACTTTGCGCAAGTATTAGGAACAATACTTTTTCTACTTCCGAATACTTTTTCTACGAGCATTTTATTAAAGAATATGATTATTAGAAATATACGAATATTTCAGTAAAAATTAAAAATCCAAAGTAAATAACTAAATTTTTATTTTAACTGATTATACGAAAAGAAACTATTATTAATTATTATTAACAATATTAATGTTAAAAGTACAATTAGTTGCATGTTGAAGGTTTATGGCCGATTTCAAATGATTTCTTAGAAACGTCGATAATGGTTCGCTGCTCGATTTTAAGACTCGATGTACCCTGTTGATTCTTCAATGTATCCCTCGGCTACCGTTGTCGATTTCCAACCGCCTAACCGCTTTATATCTATGAATTTTTTTCCGGAATTTGCAAGTAACGTTGCAGAAGATCGACGGAAGCTGTGGCCGGTATATAGCTCTGGATTCGTCAACTTTAAAAATGCTGCTATCTCAGAAGGCATCTTCCCAAATGTATTGATCCCAACGCATTGTTGTGTACCCCTTTTGAAATATACAAAACCGTTGATGTGTCGTGGGTTCGTAATGCTGTATACTTCCGATACAAGAACAAATACTTTCAGTCGTTTATCTCTTCCAGACAGGACGAAAGTACGTAAGGTATAGTTTTTAGTCTGGAATCTTTACAACAATAATCGATTGTAATGGTCGCAATTTTTATCAAAAGGTATATTTCATCAGGTGCTTTCCAATAATAATTGTAGATATTTCTTCTTTAAAAAAATCCGTAATAAATGCTGCTAACTTATAAAACTTGCCGATATCTACATTTTTATTGATCTTTAAAACACTTTTCAGCATGGAGTATTTCGACCATAAAGTATTTGAACTAAATTCTTTGTTTAATTTGAGAAAATAGGCAAAAAAGTACCCCTCTTTCAAAGTTCTAACGCCTTTTTCCACACCATGTTTCAAATGAATTAATTGTTTCCATTTTCTTTTGATTTTGCCGGAGAAGCTCAAGTTGGCCAAACTTGGGTTTTAAAACATTGTCCTTAATTCTTCCTCCATTTTTAGAAACTTATTTTAAACTTTTTCTCGAATTTTCGATGCTTCCGTGACATTAGAAAAATTTTTATTTTGCTGCAGCAACAAGAAAAATTCTTGGATTTTTTATTGTTTAGGTAGGGTCCGAAATACATGGTGTGGAAAAATATTAAAATGAAAATTTAAAAAAATTGATATGGGATATTTAAAAGCGCCACATGTATCTAAAATTCAATAAAGAAACAAAAAAAAGAATAAAAGAACCTTTTTTAAAATATTATTTCATCCAGAAGTTATTAATACATAAAAAAAATCGACTAAAATACGGCAAATAGGAAGAACGAAAATGGTGCGCAAGAGTTTCCTGCGGCAAAGTAAGACTTTACGCAAGTAGAAAAAATATTTTTTCGATTTTTTTTTTGTAGGTCACACCGATGAGTTACGACATACGTCCTTCAAAACCAGTTAATTTTAGGAAAGGGGTATCAAATAACAAGCTGATTTTAAAACTATGTTTATTGAAAATTTATTTTGGTCGGTTTTATAACCCAATTCCCTAGATAGATTAAATTTTGGATGTTTGGGGTAGTATTCATTGAAGTTAAACCAAATTTTATAAAATTTTTAATTTATTAAAACATTCACAAAAAACAGGCCGCACAACTGTTTTCATTTTTGGTCTTTGGAACCCGATTTATTTTTGAGACCTTTTTTCCCAAATTGTAGATTGATTCCTTTGAACATGCCATGAAAATTTTTATTTAGAATATAATTAAAGCATATACCGGAAGGAAAGATGAACGAAGTTTTTTTCAGGAAATTTGAAAACCCTGTGGGAAAATTATAACAGCAGCTGTTTTTTACGGAATCCACCCCGTAATTTATCTTTTTGCATTTAATTTATTATTATCACGTCATTATTTATTTTATTAATACACGTTTTATAATAAACCTTGGGAAAACCCGTATATGCTTTAAACGAATGCTTTTAACTTAGGAATTAATTACAATTAAAAAAATACACCCTGGAAATCAAACGCGGTTGCCCGGAAGTAATTTTTTAAAACGAAGCGCTTAGAATGAAATTTTTTAATGAAGGTAAATTTTAAGAAAAATAAGAAATGGTTTAACGAAAACCAAAAGTCCAACGGAAGATCTTCAACGCGTTTTGTTAACCAAAAAGGGCCATAAGAAAGTGTCCTTTCTTTTTAAAAAGAGTTTAAAAAAAAATTAAAAACGAAACAGAAATTTTTTTGGTTTTTTCCGGATATCCCCCGGAAGCACCGGAATTTTGCAACTTTCTAAAGTGGCAGGTTAGTTACGCAAATACACA
This sequence comes from Listronotus oregonensis, assembly GCA_019359885.1. NCBI lineage: Eukaryota > Metazoa > Arthropoda > Insecta > Coleoptera > Curculionidae > Listronotus > Listronotus oregonensis. The sequence goes on along the minus strand of JAHBCN010007890.1, from coordinate 9,484 downwards.
ACTTTGCCAAAAATTTAACCGATTTCGCATTTTTATTTTCGAGATCCACATGCAGCACTGAATCTGTGGCATTAAGATAATATTTTCATAAAAAATAAAATATATTTTAATAAGCCTGGTTATATATTACAAAAAAAACAAAGAATTTCTTTGGGCTTAGAAGCTCCTCGATAAAAAGAAAAATCGAAAATCCTGGTAGCTACGATTAGTAAAGATAATTGGTTTAAAATTACCAAGCCTTGAAATTAATAAAAAACTTTAGCTTTGGCCAGATGGTTACACCATGTTTAATTCTTGTTAGCAATAGTTAAACCGCTATAGACCGCAGATTCCCTTGACAATGAAACAGCCACTCTTAATACAACCCTAATCAAATCCACCCTGAGAGTCGTTGTAAGCAATTTTTGGATATTTTTGCCTAACACACCTAGATGGCTCACATTAACATGTTTAACCTATCGGTGCTAAGGCTTGAAGTTTTTTAGATGACGCTAGTGCCTCCAAGTCCAATGTTGTTCGATTAATTTTTTTAAAGTTACTGCTTTATAGTCAAGAGTGTCTGCAGTCTATATTCAGTGTAACCATCTGGGCCGGACCCGGAGCTTTTCATATATTCATATATATATATATATATATATATATATATATATATATATATATATATATATATATATATATATATATATATATATATATATATATATATAAAATATAAATACAGTATGTCCACGGAAAAGGTGTTGAATAGGAAACACTTTAATTTTATCAAAAAAAGCTACTCTTGAAAACAAATTTTGCTACTTCTTAAAGGAAGATTGGGATAAAAACAATTAACAAATTTCATACGCGGTGTTCAGAAAATTGAAAAAACTTTAAATTGTTTAAGAGTAAAGTGCATTTATTTGAGAAGATATGGAAATAAGTTACTAGGAAAAATTGTTCAAAAGTAAAAGATAGTACTGCTTTATAGTCAAGAGTTTCTGCAGTCTATATTCAGTGTAACCATCTGGGCCGGACCCGGAGCTTTCATATATACATATATATATATATATATATATATATATATATATATATATATATATATATATATATATATATATATATATATATATATATAATATATATATATATATATATATATATATATATATATATATATATATATATATATATATATATACAGTATGTCCACGGAAAAGGTGTTGAATAGGAAAACTTAATTTTATCAAAAAAAGTTACCTTGAAAACAAATTTTGCTACTTCTTAAAGGAAGATTGGGATAAAAACAATTAACAAATTTTATACGCGGTTTAGAAAATTGAAAAAACTTTAAATTGTTTAAGAGTAAAGTGCATTTATTTGAGAAGATATGGAAATAAGTTACTAGGAAAAATTGTTCAAAAGTAAAAGATAGTTCCAAATACTTATTTTCAAAAAAATCGGCATACTTTTATTAATTTGTGATGAAAATAATTTTAATATCAACTAGCTAATTCCAAATTAACAACTCATTTTTGCACTAGTAGGCGTTGATACTGACAAGCTTTATTGACACTTTTATAATTCATTAGCAGTAGTATCGTCAGCTTAAAATGCTTAGTTTACAGCAAAAAAATAATAAAATTGATATTAAAAATTTAAATTTATATTAAAATAAATTTAATTACAAATAAAAAAAGTAGGCCCATTTTTTAGCAAGAGAAGCTTTTTTCGATAAAATCAGAAATAAAAAAGTATTATATATATATATATATATATATATATATATATATATATATATATATATATATATATATATATATATATATATATATATATATATATATATATATATATATATATATATATATATATATATATATATATATATATATGTATATATATGTGTATTAAATTTAATTACATTGTACCTCCCAAAATATTTTAAAAAGTTCATACAAACATGCCTTAAAAAATGGACCCTAAGATGGCTGGAGCCCCTAAAGAATGGGATTTAAAGACACGTTTATCTTTGGATCCGTTGAAGACAGACCAGCTAAATTTGATAAGGTTGTTTTTTTAAATTGCATGTAGCTGATTTTCTAAATTACATAAATTATTCCAGGAGCATTACCATTTTTGAATTATGAAATTTTAGTACTTTTAGCACTAAATAAAAAAACCTTAATCATTTTTACACCAAAAAGTTATCCTTAGTCGATTTTTGTATTTTGGCCAATTTTCTAGTAAAATGATTTTAAAAATAATTATATTATCCATCAAAAATAAATTAACGAAAATCCTGATAAAAAATTGTCATTAGGTAGCCATGGATAGACTTGCATGTATATTTTTTTGTCATTTTTGCATAAACTTCTGCCTGATTATTTAAATTTTAATATTTTTTTAGGGGAGTGCTAAGTTTTTTTTTAATGGTTTCCGAATAGCAAGAATGCTTTTATAATTTCTGCACGAAAACGTATTGTTAACCGATCTTTGTATACATATTTTTCTTAAATAAAATTATTTTGAACATTATATTATGTTCATCAAATGTAAAAATAATTTATTCATTTTATTTTATTTATTGTTTTGACAATAATTGACAGTAATGATAATACATGGTGCAAAACCTTTCCAACACGTTGTAAATGTATTAAAAAAAACTATTTACTTTAAAACAGATCAAAACTTTTTTAGTCTTTTAAAAGGTATTTAAATAAACATTCGTTTTCGCTTATACACATTCTAGCTCTACGGCTTATACTTGGCGATGCCTAAGGAATTTCAAAATAGTGTAGTTTTACTTCACTTCTAGCTAGTGTGATTTTCTGAAGCAGATCTTTACGAGTTTTTATCTCAGTTGCATAAACCATAAATTCAAAAACACAAAAAAAATCGAGTCCAACAGAATATCAGTTGACTCATGAGTTAAAAAATGTTGCATTAAAATTTCCTAAAGGTATGTTTCCTTCCACGCGGCCGCCGCATGCGTCTAACGCACTACGTTAGCGGCAAAGCACTCCTACTAATGTTTTTAAATGTGCCTGGTTTCTTCCAAGCGGCCGTCGTATGCGTCTGCTGTCAACGACTGCGATTGATGCGACTGGACTGCTGAAAAAGCAGTGTAGACGCAGTCGTGTCTGCGACTGATATTTTGTTTGGGTTGTTTTGTGTGGAATATCCGGTGTTTTTTTTTAATTGTTAAAAATTGAAACCTTATTTTTTAAATGAGATCCTGGATTTTATATTAAGTATTTTAAAAGCTTTTAAGATCCCAAATCCAATGATGTTTCGCACTTATTCAAAAAAATCAGTTTAATTTCTTCCCAAGATCCTGCCAAAAATATATTGTCTGACTCTCTCTAACATATGCTTTATTCAGTCTAAAATATTTTCTAAATTTTACTTCATCCTGTTGCAGATGTCGATTTATTAATGTAGTATAACAACCCTCATGGCGTCTTTGCTGAAATATTGGATTTATAGGGGCATTGCTATGTTTCAGATTGGCTAATTGTAATAGTATTTCGTCATCCTCTTTTTCTTCTAATAATAAATATATTGCTAGATCATCCATCACGACTCTTACCAAAGATTATTCCCTTTCACTAATAATATTGCTATCGCGAGTTTGAGCCGCGGTCCTAAAGGTGCGGTTTCGTTGGTGCGGCTCGCGGCTGCGATTGAGTCGCAACAGCGACTGCGACTACAGTCGCGGCACTGGTCTTATACAATTTATGCATATACGTTTTGGTTGACGCCGTTCAGTCGCAGACCGTTACGATCGAGCCGCAGCGGTTGCGATTCGACTGCTGGATGTACCAGTCAAATCGCAGTCGCAGGATGAGATATTGGTTGTAGAAGTTCAGAAATATCCCTCGATTTTCGATTACGAACATGAAAACTATAAAAATGTTATGATTAAAGAGAATGCCTGGAAAGATAGCATTTTCAGTAGGAAAAGCATAACTAACATTAATTTATTTATTTTGTTTTTCTTCTATAATTAAAGGTATGAGTATTCATTTTTCTCTTTACTTTTTTGGCCCAACTTTATAGTCACCAAATAATTTTTTTATTAGAAAAACTAAATTTTACTTTAAACATTTTTATTAGGTATTTCTTGTAATGCTTATTTATAATAACAATTTACATGAAAATAAGTATAAGGTTAAAACATTATTACAATACCTACAATGGATTGCTCATATGTACAGATTGCTTTACAGTTTTCACTTTACTTTCGAAACCTGGGGATTTTGCCATTCGACAATCCCTTCTTGTAACAAAAACCTCATAAACTGATCTCTTACATGAAACCCTTCACAGTTTTGATATCCACTCCTTTGTGAGATTTCGAAAAACATTTGAGTTTTTTTTGTTTGAATCGTACTCATAGTAGGGAACCGTTTTTTTCTCCAAGTACCCTTCTCGCAATAAATTATGTAAATGTGTAACTGGAAAAATTCTCTAAATTTTTTTTCGTCCTCTTTTAAGTGTGATTTTATAAGTAGACTTATATATCCTTCTTCTGCACGTCTTTTAATATATCGTGTTTCTCGCATCGTTCCTTTTCTAATAATGTCAGTTGTAGCCATTGTTCTTCTTCCTCTTTTAAGAGAATTATACTTAAAAGATCACTGTTATTCATTTTGTAGGTTATAAGTCAACTAAAGGACTTCAACAATGCACATCATAGAACCAGATCTTTTAAACTAATCTAAATCGCAATCGCATAAAAATAAAGACGCACAAAATAAAACACTTATATTGCGGCTGCGACTACAGTAAATCGAAAAGTCGTAAGCCGCAGCCGCTCGAGTCGCACCAACGAAACCCTACCTTAAGAAACCACCTGATTAAACGCATGCGACCGCCGCGTGGAAGGAAATATACCTTAAATTCTATTTGCTACATAAAGAAAACGTCCAATGCAGCGTTGTGTCAAAACAAATACCAGTCCACAGTCCACTACTGATCATTTTCCTTAATTTATTTTTAATGGAAAATATAATAATTTTCAAAACAATTTTACTTGAAAATGGACCAAAATACAAAGATCAACTAAAAATACCTTTTTTGTGCTAATATGATAAACGATTTATTATTTGGTGCTAAAAATACTACAATTTTAGGACACCTGTATATATCAACTGATTTACAAACTACATAACCAAACGTACACATAAAAAATTGTTGCTTTATCTTTTTTTTTTTTTAAGGCACGTCTTAAAACTTTATTTAAGACGGATAAAGAAAAAGCTGAAACTGGATTATTGTCAGAAAATGTTTGGGATAAGTATTTTTTCTTGATAACATTGACCCTAAGGCAATTTAGATTGAAAAAAATCTTTTTGAGTCAAAGCCGGATTTATTAAAAGTTTTTTTTTGTATTAAGCCTGTTGCTTAAGCGGCCTAAGGGAAAAACACTTTATTTACTAAAAAATCTTACACTTTTCTGTATATATTTTTTGCAATTTGGGGGAAAAAAATTTAAAGATCTAAATTTCCAAAAATATATATATTTTTTTCTATTTTAATACTTCGTAATTTTGTAGGTATTGTAGGTTAGAAATCGCAAAATGCAATAGGCTCGTAGCAAAATAGCAATTAACAAGAAGAAAGCAAAAAACGTATTTTTTGCGTCAATTATTTAATTTTAAATTTCTCTGAGAATATCCATATTCAGCCAAAAAGAACTTCAGGCTATGGTGAAACATCATGCCAAATTTTGTTAAAATTCATTTTGCTGTTTTTGCACAATAATCTTTAATCCAATTTAGATTCAAATAAATTATAGTTTAAAAAAACTAAAAAAACAGGTTTTTATAGCAAACCGAACTAAAAAGTAGAAGACATTTTTTAAGTATAAAAAACTGTGTGTTACAGTGATAGAAAGTCCAATAATCGATTATGACTAATTAATTTGGAATAAGATTAAAATAAAAATTAAGTTATTAACAAAATAATACAATTATAGTAAAAGAGCGTAAAGTGTTTGATATTAAATGTTACAATTTTTATGTTGGCAGCTATTTACAAAATTTATATATGAAAAATTTTATTATGAAAAATAGTAAATTGCACCCACGCATAATAATGAAATATAAAAACTATTTATTTTTTATTCCTTATATAATATTTAATAATATTCTTAATTTAGATTTAATGTTTTTTATTGTTTATACCTGTTTTCTGATTGTTTATTACTCGCGCTCGCAAGTAAAATAAAGCTTCAAAAATTTTTGTAAAATTGATTTCAGAAAAAAAAAACTTATTAAAACAAATTGTAGATAATTTAATTATTAATAACATTGCTCCCTTTAACAATTTTGATAAAGTTAATAGTTTTTAAGATTAATGATAAATAATCTACACAGAGAGGCCGATACAGAGTATGAGTCATGAGTCAGAGAGACGGCGATACTTAAAGGTAGATTAGATTAGTTTGTATTATTTGACCGGAGATGGCAAAAATGACCTCCACCACTACAACCTTACCAGATTTATTGTGGTTTCTCCTATCATTCTTTAGAGTACCTTATCCAGGCCCATCTTCTTAACTAGACTCGAGAGTCTTGACACTGGCCACTCCATATATCTCGCCGGTTTTGGCTTTTCCTCACCAAGCCTAGAAAACCTAAGCCTACATAGTGCTTCACAGCGGCATGACACATGTACGGCTGTTTCTTCACTCTCCTGGCAGAACCTACACAGGCTATCTTCCACCAGGCTTATTCTTTCCAGGTGCTTGTTGAGTTTAAAATGTCCTGTTAGTTGACCCACCGTTATCCTTACGACCTTACGACTGTGGCTCAGTAGGTCGGAAGGAAACTTGGCCGAGCAGGTCATAATGAACAGCTTTGCCTGTCGTGGTCCTGGTGTTTGTACCCACCAGCTATGAAACTGTCAGTCTACCCAACTCTTGTTGTTTTAAAAAAACCTGCCGAGATTCCACAGAATGGCTCCGGGCCCATCATTTTCATGGCTGATCCTCTTTTGGCTAGGCCATCGGCCTCTTCGTTACCTGGGTGGCACTCGTGGCCTGGCCCCGGGCTACCGTAAGTTTGTTTGCCAAGCCGACTTTTTCCAGGGCCTGTATACACCCCCCCACTAGTTTGGAATTAACTTTTGGAGCCCATCAGGGCCGCTTGGCTGTCTGAGTAAATGACGATGTGTTTTTTTTACCCCTTTTTTTTTCTTTAATCAGCACGGCAAATGCATTATTGCTGCGATTTCCGCAGGGAAAAACCGTGCGTGCTGACCAAGACAAAGGTTATTTTTCTCTAGGCTTGTCCCATATATGCCATTCCCTTTTGGGGTCTTGGAGCCATCTGTACCCCAGATATGATCGGCTTTGATTGGAGGCCCTTCTTTCAGTCCTCTCTATTGGTATGATAACCGAAAATGTCTGTTGAAGATGAAAGAAGGGTTGACCTGCCGAGGGCATCAAAAAATGAGCTGACCTCTTGGTCCTCTTCTTTTCCCATCTTGAGGTTTTTATGTCCTATAATTGGATTTGCCTCGTTTGAGTCTATAGAGTACCCCCTTTACTTTCCCTGTATGTAAATGTGGAGTGGCGGCAGGTTTAGCAGCACTTCCAGGGCTGCGGTTGGGGTTGTTCTCATAGCTGGTCTTGGGGCCATCCGTATACCAGATATGATCGGCTACTTAAAGCTAAGGAACGCAAACTTGTGAGCGCGCGTATATAAATAATTAAAAAACAGATATAAACGTTTTTTTTTAAAATCAATTAAGGATATTATTAACTATTGGATAAGGAATAAAAAATTAATATCTTTTATATTTTAGTCTTTTTTTTAATATATTTTTCATGAGTCAAAAGTGCCCAAATTTGAGATTTTTTAAACTTTTAAAGATTCGTATCTCTAAAAATACAAACTTTATCGTGAAAAGTCGTAAGACCTTTTTTATTTGTATTTTAATACAAAATAAAGTGAAAAATATCCAATAAATAACCAAACATACTGGGTCTTTGATTATATTTACGTGGCTTCTGAGGCCTGAAAAAAATGTTTTATATAAAAATTGTAGGATTTTTTCCAAATTATCTTTTGAAATTATCAGTAAAAAAATATCGCAATAAAAAATGGAAAAATATGGGAACTTTTTAAATTAAACACCCTATATATTATTTTAAGAAAAATTTTTTTTTTATTTCAAATATATATACATTGATGATATTATTTGGATAAACCATTTTGAGATATTTTAGGTTAAATTATTAATAAATTACAAAAAAGTTTTATATTAGTATCAAGAAAGCCATGGAAACAGTAAAATTGTTATGTTGCTGAATTGGTGAGGGTTTTCTCTGGACCAATAATGTTTACTTTTGTGATTAAAAATTCCTGCTAAGTGAAAAAAGACTTGTCGGTGAATAGAATTTTTTTAAAAATTTGGGGTCCTGCTATAAACCTAGCTATTTCCAATGCATACGGACCTGCGTGTTTTTTAGGGAAAATTCTGAACGGACATAAATTTATAAGGATAAAATTTGTTAAATTTTAAGGTTTAAATTTTATAATCAGTTTTATTAAGTTCAGATGCCGCATCCGAGATTGATATTTCAAGATTTTCTAAAATTATTAAAAATATTTAGTGCTAGTCTAATAGAAAAAGTATAATAATTTTCCTAAAAAAAAGAGGATATCCAAAACTGTGTTTTTATTAACAATAATTTTTCAGTCCTTTTTTTTTTTTAAAGCTTTTTCGTTCAATAAACTTTTTTTCTATGTATTTAATAGTATCTACAGATGGTACTCTGTTATTTTCCTTTTGCACTGTCGTCCCTTATTAAAGACGCATAATAGCGATTTTTTGTTCTTCTGATAGTCCATCGACATAAAAACAATACAAACTACTTTTAATAGTTAAACTGATACATTTTAACTTTTTTCAATATCAATAGGTAAATTTATTAAAACAATGTTATTGTTTTCATAGCATTCTTGATACTTATATGATTTTTTTTTTAAATTTAATTTTTATTTTAAGCTAAAATATTCAAAAAAAGGGTTTTTCCAAATATCCTTGTATGTATATTTGTACGCAATTGGCGAAAAAGGCCAGTGCCCGAAATTTATACCCAAACGCGATGTGGATTTTACAAATTTTCCAATTTCGTTACGGATGTATTTTTATACCCAAAACGCGTTGTTTAAATTTTAAAAAACGCGAAATCACGACAATCATCGAAGACACGCGACGGTTTTCGTGTTATGGGTAGTAATAAATACCCACAACCCGGAAATATATAACCTCACTTATTCTTTATTATTTATTCTTGCATGTTAGTGATCCATGACATTTTGAGTTACACTTTTTGTTTCGTTGTTTGCAGGAACATTTATTACCACCACAAAATCTTTTACAATTGCATCTAAAAACCTTGACCGGAACCCTTAGACGACATATTTGCTGCAGTTCGCAAGGGTATTTTCTTGATATTATTATCATTTGATTGCGACATGAACTGCGA
>JAHBCN010007889.1:0-41166 GCA_019359885.1 Listronotus oregonensis | reverse complement strand
TAAAGGCACTTTATTAATCATTACACCAAATGCCTGTTGACAGATTTTTTTATTTGGAAAATTCTGTATTTTTAATATGTTTATTGCTTTTTTACCGTCTTGGCCTAAAGGTCTTACCTTGGTAAGATGTATTACATTTACAGGCTCAATTGACTCTATGCGTAGGTAGGTAGGTAGGTTTAAAGTGAGTGGGTATAACACCCTTTCACCGCGACTGATCGGTCTATTGTGGCTCACACCCTTTTATATTTCTTCCACCAGGTCCACACTCCTAATAAATCTGATGATCCTGTTGGGAGCGAGATCTTTTACCTCCCCCGGCAACAAGGTGTCATTGCCGAGGATTGCGAATCTTAGTCGAGCATTGCTGGGCACGAACACAGTATGTGTTCTGCCGATTCATCCCTCCATGCACATGCGGCACTCGGCGTCTTCCGCTAGGCCGATCTTGTGCATGTGGTATTTCAATCTGCAGTGTCCCGTGTACAGTCCCACTAGAGTTTAAAAGTGTACCCTTGATTGCTCCAGTTGTTTGACAGTACCTTGTTGGTTCGGTGGGCTTATAAAGGCCTTCGAGTGTCTGAGACCCGAAAGTCCATGCCAGTACCGAAGATTTTTGGTATTCACAGGACCGGTTCCGACCCTGTGAATTTTGTCTCCGCATCCCTTTTGGCAAGGAGGTCTGCGGATTCATTACCCTTTGGGCCGGTGTGTCCAGGTATCCACAGTAATGTAACCTTGTTTGACTCTATGCGTGCACAAGTCTGACTAAAAATTTTTTAATATTATTACTTAATTGCCTTATAAAGTTCTGCTACGGCTACGGAACCTTAATTCAGGCCATCCTTAGTTTTATCTATTTTTAAATAACTTGCTCTGGGCGCTTGTGTTTTTATTTGTCAGCAGTTATTTGTTTTTATTATGGTCGCTAATAAAAAAGAACGTGAGAAGCTTTATTTATTTTTTCTAAACTAACATGACAAGATGTCTTTTCGTATATATTTCTTGCAGCCTAGAGGTAACATTGACTTGCTAATAATAAATTTTATATTCTCGTTGAAAGTGCGAACATCACGACAAAATCGTGTAGACTCTCTGCAGCTCTCGGCTAGCTGAATCTATTAAATTTTAACTGCATTCTTAGCCGGTGCTACTTAATAAACCAACCTTATCTACCTTGGAAGACATTTTATATGTAGCACGTTTCGTTTATTAAACCCCGTGTCCCCAAAGTGCCGACTAACCACGTTTTATCGGTACATTGCTATTCACTTTCGTAGGCCTTAAATACGGTGGTTTGTTGAAATATGTACATTTTATATTAGTGATTTAAAGCTAAAACCTATGGGAAAAAAGTTTGGCACTGGGGCAACAATGCTTGCACCAGTTGAGTTAATATATTTTTTAAATAATTCAATAAAATAACTTTACTGAAAAGTTGATTATTGGACTTACCAAAGTTTGGCTCTGGGGTACAGAATCCATATCATATTAAATGTATAACTCACATCTACCTCTTAGCTTTTTTCCATATTTGACAGTTCACTTAAGGAACTATCACTGCTTAAATAATGTAAGCCTTGTTTTATAATTATAGGTTCAACAGTTTCATCGGCTACTATATCCATATTCCACATTTTATTTTCTACATGTAGCAACATGTTCAACACATCTTTGCCAGTTTTCTAGTGAAACATTAGAAATGGCATTTTAAAAAAGTTTTTTAACGTCCCGTATTTTAAAAGTTGTATTATTTCTGGCAACTTCACCTTCCACTTGCGCCCATATAAGTTCTATGGGGTTGAGTTCGCAGTGATAAGGTGGCAGCCGATACACACTAATATTTCGTTTTTTCGCTATTTAATCAATGACGAAATTAGTGTACCTATTTTTATTTATCGCCACTTCAATTTTTACTAGTTGTAATAACTCCCGCTTAACACTATCTTTAGGCAATTCAATGTTTTCCTGCATTAACCAGAGTTTAATATCTTTTTTGAGTCAGCTTAAATTTGTGACATATTTCATTTCTTTAGAATGGTAACTTGCGTTATCTATTACAATAACAGAACGCTCTGGTATTAAGTCGATCATCTGTGAAAATCAGTCTTCAAATACATCAGAACTCATGTCTTTGTGATAATCTCCTGTTTTTTTGGATTCAAACAATAAAAGACCTCTGCTTTCAATATGACTAATAATTAGTCTACGTCCCTTCCCAGATGGAGGTTTTAAAACCGTGAAAAGGCCTTCATTAAAAGGCTGGCAAGCAGTTGTGAGATTCTTATCTTGCCAAAATTTCTTTAGCGTATATACCTCATTTATCCAGGTCTCATCTGGATAATATATTGCTTTTCCTTCGTAACGAGTTCTTTTTATCTTTCCTAAATAATCCTTTCTTCATTGGACAAATCTCTCCACTTTCTATTAACAAAGATTTTCTTTGGAACTTCTTTCATTGGAAATTCATCCCTTTAAAATTTTCCATAGTTTTACCCTACTTATTTCTGGCACTTCCGGATGACTTCCGACAGCTCGAAAAATACTATCCACAGTCGGGATTTTTTCAATGAGAAACCATGTACATTACGTCTAATTGCTTGTTTTGTGTCATCTGTTATCTGAAGTTCTTTTTGTCTGGTCGCTTTCTTGGTGACGCTATACCTCCCTCTCCTTTCCTTGTTTTAGAATTCTGTAAACTGTCGCTTTTCCAACTCCGGTCATTAAGGCACATTTTCCCGTCTGGCATAACCGAGACGTTAATGGAGGGTAGTTTGGAGGTAAAACTAGATTTTTCCAAATTTAGTTGGTTTCTTTGATGACGGAAAAAAGTATAGAAAATATAAGTTTTATAAAATTTCTCAAAACTTAATCACTGATTTTATACTGTTTTTAGTGTGATGATGTTATTTTTAATGAAATGATGGTTTTCAGTACAATATCCTATTATAGTTATTAAGGTATCAAGGGTATTATAAGGATAATAACGCTTGAGGTCGATGGTGTGTTTCCGAGGGCCTTTGGCCCGGGGATATAGACCGAAAGCGTTATTATCCTTAATACCCGTGGTGCCTTCAACGTTTATCCGACTAAATATTTTTATATGAGAAAAATTTGAATGAATTTTGAATGTATTAGTTTAAACCAAATCAAGTATAGCATTTACCTGAAAAAATTACCTGATGCTAAGGCTACACAGGTCATTGTTTAAGACGTACAGCGGTAACAATTTATTTGATGCGGCAGGTAGTTCCGAGAGCTTAATGAGATTAGAAGGCTGGAAGAGTTCTTCGGTAGCACGAGGGTACGTGGATGATAGTGAAAGCTCCAAATTGGTTAATGCTTCCTGTAGTTGGGAAAGTATCTTCAAGTACCACAGCAACTGCGGTGGGGTATGGAAATGTGGAATTTTCCGATCAGTTTGAAAATTGTACGTTTTACTTTAAAAATAATTTTTATTATGATAAGTATATTGTGTAAGTATGTTTGTATTTTCGTAATAAATGCTTAAATGACGATAATTTATTGTTTATTTATTGGTAAATTTGTAGGCCCTAGGACGTTATTTTTTTTAATAACGCCCTAGGGTAATATTTCGTATGACTTTGACAGATTATTATTATTTGTCAAATAATATACCAGTCGGACATTAAAAAATAAAAGTTTTAAAAAAATTACAGCACTAGTAAAGATTTCTTCTAATATTTATATTAACAAAATAATAAAAACCTTTAAAATTCTTTTTCATTTGCTCATAACGATATTACAAGAAAAGTTAAGTAAAATTGCATTATTAATGCCCCTTAATTTAATGTCACTTAAACCGCAAATGAAAAAACAAACATTATTTATTATGGGTGTAGCGCATCCTTTTAAAACTTGGCACTTCAATCAAATCAGACGTTAATATTATAAAATAAAATGCCATCTGACATAAATGCTTCTCAATTACAGTTGTTATGCAGTGGTTTTTAATTAATTAACTAATTAAAAAGCAATTAGTTCCTTAATTTGAAACCATTCATCTGACACTTTTTCCTCTTGTGATGACAGTTGTTTAAGTTTACCATCAGTGAGAGTAAATGACTTGAAGGCGAAAGCCTGTTATATTAAAAAATTAAACAAAAATGGTGATTACCATTTATATTTTGGATGATTGTACACTCCTATTTTCTTTAAAGAATTTTCTTTTAGCTTTAAGTATACTCGCATTAAACAAAAAAATATTATGAATACAATCTACTGAAAGTGTACAAAATATTTTATTATACTACAATAGGTTTGAATGCCATGTCAGCATACACAGATTCCTAAAGAAGTGTTTCAGTTTGTTTTCTCGAGCACAGAAGTAAGACTGACTATATTATATGATAAAAATACAAACAACTCAGTGACCCTATTTTAGTTTTATGTTGCGCCAAAAGAAAGAGAAAATTTCTTAAAATTACTGTAATGAAATAGTAAATAGCAAGTAAGAAATAGTACAAGAAGTCATTTATACCCGGAAAAAAGCTGTCTGAGGTTTGATCAGAATTTGACCCAGAATCGTCACTATCACTATTTTCGGAACCAGGACTGATAAAAGGTTTACCTATAACTTCGACGTGAGTATTCAGCCCCCTGACTCTGATGAATAGAAATAGATTTTCGCTTTGAAAAGTGACCTCACCTAACAACATTCAGACCTATCAGGAGCGCCGATTATTCGAAATTGACGTCACTTTGACGTCACTTTTCTAAGCGAAAATATATTTCTATTTATCAGAGTCCGTATACAGGTCCTACATTAAACTTAACTGTCATTCAAATTAAACAATTTTTTCGCAATGTCACTTTTTATGTGCACTCGGATGAGTTCTATGAAATTTAGTGTAATGGATTCATGGTTGAAACAAAAGGCTAAAGAATAATCTTGAAAGGTTAGTCACTAGTACTTGTTAGGTCATCAATCCAATGCACGTATCTAAAGCAAGTGACCGTGAAGGTTAACAGGGTGTTACCCATGTTATTATTTAAATATTAGTTTATATAACAATACTCATATATTATTGTAAACTGTGTATATTAAAGGATGATTGTTTAATGTTTAAATATATATATATATATATATATATATATATATATATATATATATATATATATATATATATATATATATATATATATATATATATATATATATATATATATATATATATATATAATTTATAATTATATATATATATATATATATATATATATATATATATATAATAACTTGATTTATAACATTAAGATTAGATAATTAGATACAGTAAAGATAAGTTAGTTACTAAAACCTAAGAGGCATTTATACTATTTTTCTATTTTTATATTAAAGTATGTTTTATACAAAGTCTCTTGTTTGACTTCTTGACGTGTACCAGATACTACGAACCCAAGTACAAAGCAGAGTATACCACATAGCGATCCTACCAGTTACATGTTGAGAAGTCAGAAAAAGTGTATACCGTCCAATGATATGGTAAATAGACGCCAATATGGGCAAATCATCTTCCAAACATGCGAAAATTACTGACTCTGGAGTAGTCAATTCAAATTTCATCGTGGAAAAAGCATCCAAGTGCCTACCGATCAGACCTATCGAAAACAACAGAAGAATCTCTCCAGAAGTATGTACTTTAGAACTCCAGCAGCAGAACCCAGCGTAGTTTGAGAAGTCCCAGAACCAGAACACTGAACAGCGTTGGATATAACCCCACAACAAGGATCAACCCTCATTAGTTCAGATGTTTTTGTTATTTTGTAAGTTCTTTAAAAACGATAACTCGTGTTGTGCAGGGGTGATGGTGTACAAGGTTATCCAATGAGGACTAGACAGGCCGCTTTTTTGACTCTACCTGTTCTTTTATAAAAAAAAAGTGAAATAGCCATCATATATAATTTTTCCCCCAAATCCGAAAATGATTAATGTAAAATAATTAAACATCAAATAAAGCTGCTAGGGGTCATTCTGATATGCCATGAAGTAATGCCATATTTTTTATGTGATTGTCCGATTCCTCGTATATCTTTTGATCTAAAATGATATTTTTTAAATTTAAAATGGTCCATTTTCTGCACGTTAAAATTAAAAAAAATTCGTCTACCGTGTCATTAACACCTGAAAAATTGATACCGATACCTGTTCACTCTTTAACGGTAGTGTCATTCAGACAACTAAAAAAAATAAAGTTTAAAAGATGTTTATATTTTGCATGAATTAAAAACAAATAACGTTAAAAAATAAAATATTTATTAGAAGACCGTCTACACATTGTAAAATTATATTTCAAAAGCGGAGAAAATGCTCGAGAAACGCAAAGAAGATTTTTCGAGAGTTTCCAGAGACGCATTTCAGTGGATACAATTCTAAAAATTAAGACTCTATTTGGAGAAACAAAAATATTGAAAGATAGGCGAAGAAATATAAGAAGACAAAACATAAGAAATCGAGCAATTGTTTAATATTTTAGATAAATCCGATGAGTTCTATTCCGCAGGCAGTACGAGAAGTAAGGTATGGCCTAGAGCTCCGAAGGGTCAGTTATGAACAATTCAAAGAACTTCGAAAAAATTTGGTATCAAACCATATTGTATCCTTCCCGTTCAGTATCTAACTCAACAACAAAAAGAACTTCGTTTTCGATTTGTTGCTTCGATGTTGATGAGAGAGCAAGACGAGGACAACAACTTATACAATAAAATATTATGGACTGATGAAGCGTCATTTAGAACATCAGGAATATACAACTGGAGAAATACAAAAGGGCAGCTGGGCAGCAGCTAACCCTCATAAATATGAAATGATAAAGTTTCAAGGTAGGAGCTCGCTTAATGTTTGGTGTGGGATGTTAGGAAATCAAATTATTGGACCGCTATTTTATGGTGGCTCTTTAACTGGCCAAAGATACCTTCAGTTTCTTCAAAACGATATCGAGGACCTCTTGGAAGGATTGCCATTGCAAATCTACTATAATATTATTTGGCAGCATGCCGTTCGAGAAGTGGTAGTATATTTGAATGAGCGTTACAACGAGTGGAGTGGCCGTAACGCAACACTTCATTGGCCACCCAATAGCCCAGATATCACACCAATGGAAACATTTTTATGGGGCCATTTCAAAAACCTAGTTTATCAACGGCCCAATAGAAATATCGATGAGCTACAGCAAAAAATTGTGAATGAAATTGACAGACTTAGCCAGGATTTTAATATTATAAGGGACTCTCTGGAATCACTAAAAAGGTGGCATCGGTCCTGTTTCGAAAACAACGGAGGAGATATCGAACATTTATATTATTAAGATGTCTGGGGTTCTTAAGTTTAATTTAGAGTTTTTTCTTATGGGGTTTTTGTTTTATAGGTTATATTGTTTTTATATTTGTTTTGCATCTATTCTACAAATAGAGTCTTAATTCTTAGAACTGTATCTATTGTATTACAATGTATAGACGGTCTTCTAATGAATATTTCATTTTTTTACGTTATTTGTTACTAATTCATGAAAAATATAAACAACTTTTAAATTTTATTTTTTTAGTTGTCCGAGTGCCACTAAAGTTAAACAGTGAACAGGTATCCGTATCAATATTTCAGGTGTTAATGACAGGGTAAACGAGGAATCTTATAATCACATAAAAAAAAAGGCATACCATTTAAAAAAATATCAAAATGACCCCTAGCAGTTTTATTTGTTCAATTATTTTACATTAATCATTTTCGGATTCGGAGGGATAAATTGTATATGAGAGCTATTTTACTTTTTTTTATAAAAGTACAGGTAGAGTCAAAAAAGCGGCCTGTTTAGGAATTTAGAATTATAAGACTAAGGCCCGGTTGTACAAACAATAGTTCAACAGAAGTTTTCTTGAACTGCAGTTCACTGTTGAACCCAGTTCAGAATTTTGAGTGTTGTACCACTGCAGGTTTACCTGAACTATCAGTTGCAAAGCCCACAAAGAAAGAAGAAAAAATTGCCACAACTTAACCTAATCAAGGATTTTGATTTTATTAAAAAAAAAAAACAACTTAATAATTATAATTGTATTTGTATTGTATTTGTTTTTTTGTTTCATTTTAATTTTTTCAATCACTACTGACAAAATAAATCACAGAGCAAATATATTGTATAAAAAAAAACCTTTTGTTTCCTGCAACTGCACCCCTCCAGGAATTGAATTTTATTATGGTGCCATCCATGGCTCCAATGCAAAAAACCCCTCCCTCACAATGGTAATTTCAGATTCAGTTCTTAGCATTTTTATCAATTTTACCCCAATTAGCAACTGATTCTTAAACCTTAGATATTTTTCAACTTTCCGTTGACTTTCAATACCCCAAAAAATCTCAAACAACTTGAAAAAAACTCCCAGTGGCTAGAAATCAAAGCAATGCATCCTTTCAGTAGGAATTAGTGCATGGTTTCTAAAAATAAACAGAACATTTAAACTTAAAATTAAATGTAATTAAACAATATAAATCTTACTTATCTGTAACAGATGAAATTTGTTTAAAAATTTCATCTATTAAATCTCAGCTTGTTTTTTTTAACCTAAATCTGGCCTTAAATTATTTGTCATTGCAAATATTCAAATGATTTTCTATTTCTGTATATTTATGGGGTCGAGGGCAACATTAATAAGTTATTCTAAAAATCCTTGTCGTCTGTCATATCTTTCATACAAGATGAATTTTTAATTAAAAAAAACCGAATAGGTATCAACTTTAAACATATAACAAAATATTTAAAACACAAGGTAATCTGTCAGAAGAGTGAGGTTAAAAATTTCTAAAAGGAGTTAACTCATCTTAAACGACCAAATTCGGACGTTCAAGATCAACCACAGTTCACCGCCTGAACCGGCTTTGACAACGATTTTTTCCGTTGAACCGATGATCAGCGTAACTTGGTTGAACGTCCATTTAACCGACTAAATTCAAACAGTGATCGTCGTATTTTTACCTGTTTCTTAATTTTTTTTTAAATGTCTATCACAACAGCTGACAGAATTCATAGTTTCATAACTTAATTATTTAAATCCTATAACCGCTTTTTAAACCTGTCAATTAAACCAAAACGGTAAGTCAGGGACCCCTACTATGTTATATTGTTGAAACTTCAACCAAAGTGGCTACTTAAAAATAAAATAATATACAGGGTATTCCATTTGAAAAAAATGCGGAAAGTAACGGTTTGCGAATCTTGGCAACACTGCGCAGTTTTTTCCAGAATTTTAAATTGAAATATTGAGTTATCAAATGCACTATCGTATAAAAAAAATATGCATAAAATTTTTGAAAAGTCAATAAGCGTCGTAGTCATCTCAGTTACATAATTGCATCCAGCCTGAAGATAATTGCTAATAACTTTAAAACGGTGCATCAAAGATCCATAGTCTTATATAACTTGTGTTGTGCAGAGGTGATGGTGTACCTATATTTAATACAAAAAAATTAACAAATTAACACTTCACACTTATACGACTAAATGTCTTTTAAAAAGTGATCGTTGTGCTTTTACCTCTTTCATAAAACTCTTTTTAAATGTCTATCACAACAGCTGGCATACGCAAATTAAGAATTTGTTCCAATTAAAATATTCCCATTCTGCATTGTATTAGTAATTGCAAATACCAAGTCACAATTAAATCTGAGAACTCGTCTTTTTACCTTTAATAAACAATTTTCAAAGCGCATCTTGGAGGAAATATAAATTCGTGCAGAAGCAATTTTCCACTCTAATTAAACTAATAGCAGATTTATAAAGCGATTATCTTAATTTTTGTTATTTATTTCTGCCTTTACGACGCATCTGGAAGGTGTTGCGGACAAGATGTGTAATAACTTTCGGTTAAAATAAAGGTAATTTCTTTGCTCGCGTCGTGTCTTCTTTATGTCTTCGTGTGATTTTACTCTTAACTCTTAATTTGGTAATAAAAATCATAGATAGTGAACCACATAAAAAGAGCAAGGCTAAACTATTTATTTAAATCTTAATAACCTTTAAACATATTTAAAAATTTCATTAAAGTTTCTGTTTTTATATCCGTCTGTCTAAATTATATGTTTTAAAAAGGGGTCAAATATACTTTTATTATAATCTTTATTGCAGATTTATGCCTATACCAATATTATTTATTGTAATTTCGCTTTGATTAAGAAAACAATTATTAAAAAGTATATAACATGAGTGAAAAATTCAAAGTAAGTTGAAACACATCTTTTTTGGAATAATTAACTTATCGATAGCAAGAGAACATAGCACTATCAAAAACATAAATGTGAGAACATATATATTTTGAGAGATAAGTCTAGTTCCCGGGACTTCAGTCAAAGCAAAACCAGCCACAAACACAAAATCTATGATGTTGATTCTATAAAAAAACTGTTTAGGAACCGACATAAGTACTTACGTTAAAGTGATCTTCACAACAATATGAACAATGTGATGAAAATATCATGTTCCTTTACATGATTTGACACCACTTTCTCCATATGTTCTTATCTTTTGAAAAAAAAAACTTTATTGGGTGCTAGTGATCAGCGAGACGGTCTTGGTCTTGCGGTCTTGGTCTTGGTCTTGCAGCAAGAAAAGTTAAAAGCTAAAAATGGGGGAGTTTTCTTGAGGGGTATTGGATTCTTCGGAAATAATAATTTTACATTTTGCGCCCTTTTTTTCTATAATTTTTGGTTGTTCATATTTTTACCATCAGGAACGATTTTGGAGATATCGAGCTTTGTCACACTATTCAGGCACCTTGTATATGCAGTATAAAGTATTTATACAAACTTTGTACGGCAAATGCTAGACTAATATAAAGATAAATAGTTTATATGAACTGAAAAGTTTTTTGAATTACTTTTTTTTGAATTAATAACCAATGTTATCGAAATCATTTTCAGGAAAATTTCACATCTGCTTGAAATTAAAAGTCTTTATGATTTTTTCTGCTCACACAGAACACAGTTTTTGCCACCAAATGTATAAAAGCAGGTTTTATACATTTGCTATTAATAAACCCCTGCATTTAAATTATGCTTTTTAATCAAATAATTTAAATGTACATGTAAGGTTGAAATTGGTATATTCTAAAATTTTAAAGCAAAAAATAGAGTCTCCATCTTTATTTATTATTAGGTATTAAAAATATATATTTTATTCAAGATGGCTTAGTTTAAATTATAACTACCAAAAAAGCAGCTTTCAGCAAAACCAAGACCAAACCAAGACCTTCTTTTGGCTTGCAAGACCAAGACCAAGACCAGGCTTGCAAGACAAGACCAAGACTATCCCGGTCTTGGTCTTGGTCTTGCTTTGCTCATCACTATTGGGTGCATGCCTTAAAAGTCGGTTTACTGTGTTGATCCATGATAAACTAATCGTATAATACAAAATAATGATAATTTACAGAGCATAATACTCCACTCGTTGATGACTCGTGACGTCACGCCAAGCACGCCAAAATGGCGAACTTTTAAAATGCCCGTATCTGTTTCGAAAAAAAATACTGAAATTTAGATTTTTGATGCTGAAGATTTTTTACATATATAAAACAATAAAGGCTATCGTATAAAAAAATACAGTCATATTTTCTTTTTACTACCGAATAATATACAGGGTAAATCATAACATGTTTTACAAATTTTTATATGTATAAGTAATTCTTTGGGTACTTATCAGACGAGACCTCTTGGGTCCAGGTGCCAGGCTACGGACTATGTGCGTACACAGAAAAGATTGATCCTTACAAACTTGCTTGACAAAAAAGAATTAAAACACATCAACGTTTTGGTGAAATGTCGGCAACCGTTTCCAAGATAAAAGTAATCTAAAATTATTGGCTTTTATGAGAACATATTAAGTTTTTACTGGAAGCTCGGATACGAAGAAATCTTATACAGTAAAACTTGTGTTAACACACAGCCACGGCCAGACGAATTTCAATTTTTATAATCTATTTCAGGTAAATCAACCTTTTTATATTGGCAGGAATTTCTTTGGGCTAATTTGGATTTTATTATTTTATGATTGTGTTCTGCAAATTTTAAAGGTGAAAATATCCAACAAAATATATATATATATATATATATATATATATATATATATATATATATATATATATATATATATATATATATATATATATATATATATATATATATATATATATATATATATTTTTTGGCCAGGTTCAAATAGCATTAGTGGCTATAGGGGGATTATCTTCACCTTATATTTTAGTTGTGTCTTAAGAGTCCATTCGCGTCGCGAAAATTGGATCCAATTTGGGGTTCGGGGCATAATGTTTTTCTCAAAAACGGTATAAGTTATCGATAATTTTCAAAAACTATATAAAAGCCAACACTTAAATCTAGGTTTCTGCGGTAATAGTTTTTAAATTTGGGGTTTAGTTTTTAATATTTCCAGGGGTAAAACTCACCCTAAAATCCGTTACAGCAGAGGCATAGATTATTTCCTTTTCCTTTAAAATGGTATATAATTTATGTCATTTAAGTAAAAAAATAGTTACCGAAAAACGTTATTCCTAAGCAGTGGGGCTGGTACATGGGCGAGAGCTGCAGAACCACCAAAAAAATAGAAAATAAGCCTTAAATCCAAAATAAATAAATGTTTCTGATGTTTAAATTATTTTGTTTAATTAAAAAAAGTTAAACGGACAAGTAACTTCGAACGAACCCGAGACAAGTTACATTGAACGAACTGGGACATTGCTGGCCAGGACGTATCATATCTCCACGCGCTTGACCATATAAATTTAGCAGGGGAAAAAATTTTTGAATAAAAAAGCAAATGCTTTTGCTTATAAGAAAGGTATGGAGGATTTAATAAACGTGTAAATGTTTTGGATTTGCAAAGTAGTATTTACTTATAGAAAAGATCGTATTCAGTAGCATAACTTTATAAGTAAATACTGCACTTGTAAGCAAATGCTGGACTTTATTTACACATTTGAACAAAACCCCCATACCTTTTTTAAATTATAAGCAAAGTATTTGCTTCTTTTTATTCATGGCCCAATGTGGTTCTGTCCGTAATTTGCCCCTGCTCTGACGTCGCGATCCCCGCGCCTTTGATTTTAGGGACCGTTGTTTTAACGGGAATATGTTCTGCATTTTACGCAGTGCTGAGAGATAGTGATTAGGTTTTGACGAGTTTTTCGAGGTTATCGGTACCCCATCGGTACCGGTTTTGTATAAAAATTAAAATTTTCGCGTACTGTTATAAGCGTTATATTTGTTTTTTCCCTTGATTAATATTCATATTAGAGATGGATATTATCGATAATTTATTAAATGTTAAAAGGTTTTTAAATAACCTAAAAAAATTAAATTAAAGCAAGGTGGACGTCCTTTACCAGATATTTCCATCGAAAAACAAGGCTCAAGTCGTGGTAAACAGTACAAAAGACAATTTAATCGTGAAGTGTACTCAAGAAACGATTGGATTTGTGGATAAAAAAAAATGCTCTTTTCTGTTTTCCTTGTGTATTTTTTTGGGGGGAGATAAATCGTGGACCCAAATTGGAGTGACAGATTTAAATCATTTGAGTAAAAAAATAAAGAAACATGAAACGTGCCGACACCATTTACATAATGTAATGGAATTTGCTTTATTAGGAAACCGTAAATAAAAAGGAACAACTAGATTCGGGCCTTGGGTAAATATTCAAAAATTTAACGAAGAGGTGACAAAAATCGGTATGTTTTACCTAAAATTTTGAGTGTTAAATTTTGTGGAATATTTGAATTGGAAATTGAGGACATGATGAGACGAGTGTCTCAGAAAATCCAGGAATTTTTCGGGCCTTATTAATTTTATTGCAGAGCTTGACAAAACTATGGAGGAACATTTAGAAAATGACTGTGTTTAAAGGGATTTCAAAAGAAATTCAAAATGACATTTTGGACTGTATTTTAGAAGATGCCAGGAGAAAATTTTGGAAGAAATTCGTCAATCTCCAAATTTTGGAAATAATTGAGACGAAACAACGGGATGTGTCCGCAAAGACGCAGTTAGTAGTAATACTTAGGTATTCACGAAATGGCGAACCTAAAAGAACGTTTCTGGACCTATCTAAACCCTATTGGGTGAATGCAGAGTCCCTCACGCAAGTTTTTTTACAAGTTTTTGAATGTAATATTACCAGACAAAAAAAATCAACCAATAAACCAATTGCTAAAAAGTAATCCAGCCGTATGAGGGAAGGCATACTGGAGTCCAGGCAAGGATTAAGGAGAAATTTCCATTTGCCCATTTTGTGACTGCTATGCGCATCAATTGAATTTAATAATGTCCAAAGCTGCTTCACAAAATTCACAAGAAGACTTTTTTGGTAATTTGCAAGACATACCGAATTTTTGAAATTCCCACAACGTGTAGATGTACTGACCAAACTAGTTCAAAGAAGAATTCCCCATGGGCGCCAACTCGGTGGAATTTTAACATCCGCACTGTTAATATTGTTTTTGAACATAGGGAATCTTAAAGAATGTATGGAGAACATAGAAGACTCTTTTTTTCTAATCAAACTGTTTGTAGTGCCGCGTCATCTATCAGAAGAATGCTCTTAGATAAAAATTTTATTTTCTGGTAATTTTTCCATCGTGTCATGCCTCACGTAGAGCACAAAATCCAAACAGACCCTGTAGAAATAAAAAAAAAAATTGAGACTTTTTACAGAATGTGATGTCACTAAGAAACTCAAATGAAGTCGTTAGCTGCCTTCATTATCCACCGAGCCCTTATCTAAAATTGTAGAAATGACAGTAAATTGGATCATCGTATTGCCGCCGAAATCAATGTTTTTGAACTGTGGGGAAAGATCGATTTGCATTTAGAAATCATTTATCTGCGGCTACTTTATTTTATTCCCAAAAATTTAATTTTGTATAATTTTCCCGGAAATTTTTAAATTTAACATGTTCTGCTTATCCAGAATAGATAAAGAACGTTTAAAACTTGAATTAACAAATAATTTATTCCAGAGCAATGTAGATCTAAAAAGCAGTACCGTTTTTAAAATTTTTAATAGAAAATAATTTATCAGGGGCATTTAAGAAAACCAAAAGAATATTAGAAATTCTTATAAAATTCCAATGACGACGGCAGAGGCTGAAAGAAACATTTTCTACTTTAAAACGAATCAAGAATTTTTACGAATCTATGACTCAGGATCGTCTAGTGGCTCTATCAATGCTATCAATTGAAAAGGAAATGATTGTGAAATTTCAAATTTCAATGGAAGGTTAAGACAGTTTTCTTCCAAAAAAAAGAATCAACTTAATTTATAAAAAATAAGCCTTTAGTCTTGGATACATTCTTTGTGACATTTACTTTTTATAAACTGTTTTTCACTTGCTTCTCAAATCTTTGTAAGTTTATATTTATGTTATTTTTAATTCTGGTTTGTTAAATGTATATTATTATTATTAACGTTTTGCCGTGGAACCCCCATATTTGTAACTCCCCAGCCGCCACTGCGTAGGCTTGCAATCGGAAACAACATCGTATCGATACACCGAATTTGAAAAACCTAAATAAAATATAATATTTTTAATGGGCATACAAAAACCCGTGGTGGGAGTTTGTTAGTCTCCGCCCACCGTCTCCGCGTCCTTTCGCCCGATCCCTAATATGTAGCGTAAATTCACTCTTAAGTCGATAAGAATAAAGTTATCGTTTTTCGAATCGAAAAGTGTTTAATTATTTCCCTATAACGAAACGGTTTGTCACTAAAGGAAAAAAAATATGTTTTCTCGGAAAGTAAAAATACGTTTTGGGTTCACGAAAACTGGCTGAAAAGTTTTCGGTTGGAAAATTCCAAATAAATAATATCATCAGAAATAAAGCTAAACTAAACGGAATGTTTGAAGAAGGTGTTAATTTAGAATAAAAGAGGAAATTCCGGAAGTCATGAGGATTTGCAGTAGATAAAGTCTTCTACAATTGATTCTGCAAAGCAAGAGGCAAAAATGTTCCAATATCTGGACCGTTAAATAAACAAAAAGCACTTGAGGCAGCAAGCAATTTATGAGTGGAAAATTTTGTAGCCTCGAATGGTTAGAACAACTGTTACCTGGCAATACTGGCCATCCTTTTATAAAGGATATTATTCTTAATTTTATGGTGGCCGTTATAGACAAGTTTTACTATATTTGGCATCAGTGTTATTCTAGGTGGCTGGCTTAGTGGAGACAATTTTACGGATAGGAAATAAATTTAACATTTGTACCGTTTTTAAGACATAAAACACTATATGACCTCAAATATCAAAAATAAAACAATATAATATAAATAAAATTACAAACAATGTGATTTATGAAATCCCTTGTAAATGTTACAAATTTAATAACGGTAAACTTTCCAAACAATCAGCTTAACATAAAAAAATTAAACATATAATAAGAATAAATAATTCCACAAATTAAAAACTTGTCGATATGCATTTAACAATATTCTAAGAATAAAGTGGAAGATTTCTAGTATTACAGCAAAAGAAATTTATCCAAAAGAAAGTGCTTTTTTATTGTTAAATGAAGAACTGCGTAGCTTTAATCTTTAATAATTTAAATAATACTTAGTTACCTTTGCTTAATGCTATGATAATTTTGGGTAACCTTAAAACAATTAACTTACAACCCTACTGGATTTTTAAACATAATATATATATATATATATATATATATATATATATATATATATATATATATATATATATATATATATATATATATATAATAAGGTCCACAGATTGAGTGCATGATGGGGATCTCGAAACCGTAAGAGATACGAAGTCGGTTAAATTATGGCAAAGTCATTAGTCCAACAACATGCCTATTAGAAACTTGTAAATTCGAGTACTTCCGAAATATCCAAAAAAACCGAAATTGCTGATTTCGTTTTTATTTTTCTGATGTTATTTAAAGAGATATGGAAAAGCAAAAGACACTTTCTTGGCCTTCTTAAGCTCTACAAAACAGCTTTGAGAGATTTTCGTACAACGCTTTTGTTAAAATCATCAACTTTCTTTAAATACGGACCTGGGTTTTATTTAACTTTTTGAACCTCTTATTATTCCAATTACAAAAATGTATAACACTTAATATTTATTTACAAATATGGAACGCCCCTATAAGAAATTATGTGCGTTCCTTGTCTAACTCATTGTCTCTATGGAAAATATGTTTATTTAACAGAAAAATATTAAGTGTTATACATCATTGTAATCGGATTATAACGCTTCAAAAATGCAATAAACAATTAAGTGCCATATTTAAAAAATAAAGTTGATGATGGTTTAACGAAACGAAACGTCTACGGAAAATATTTAACATTGTTTTGAAGAGTTTAAAAGTGGCCATAGGAATGTCTTTTTCATATCTCTTAAATACCGTCAGAAAAAATAAAACGAAATCGGCAAATTTCGGTTTTTTCCTGATATCTCCCGAAGTACACGGAATTACAACTTTCGAATAGGATGTTGTTAGCACCTAAATGCGCAACTTTGCCATTTACTGACTCGACTTCGTATCTCTTACGGTTCGACCCCATGCATGCATGCACTCGAATCTGTGGCACCTTATATATATATTATTTATATATATATATATATATATATATATATATATATATATATATATATATATATATATATATATATATATATATATATATATATATATGTATATATATATATATATATATATATATATATATATATATATATATATATATATATATATATATATATATATATATATATATATATATATATATATATATATCAGTAACAACCAATAAATATATTTTTTGGGAAGTAATTCATAAAGATACATATATAGGTATTTCCTTTTTTGACAGCAAAATTTAAATAATTGTCATATTAGCTATTATTTACATTTAATACAGTTATCATATTTTTACATTTTAAAAACAGTAAACGATTTGTCACCAAAACATAAAAGCTTATATTATTTTTTAAAGGTTTTTAAAAGTATTTTTAGGTCTGCAAGTTTGAAAGCATCAATCGATTTTGTGTGTGGACAGATTTATATCCTGGGAGAGGACGAAAAATGCAAAGAATATTTATTAATAAATGCATCCGATACAACAACTTAAAACGTATATCTAACTTTATTAATATTTAAATTTAATAAACTAAACAAAAATTTTAAATCTTTACCTACTCAGAATCTGGCAACAGCCATTAGATTATTATTTTAACAATTAATGATACCCATGTCCCATAAAATTGATTAATGGAATTAAAAACCAACAAACCATTTGATGCACCTGTGAACAACCATTACAAGTTATGAAGGCTACTTTAATGGTGCACTATTACCTTTTTATTAATTTAATGCTATTGCGAAAAACCAATAACCACACGAGCTCTATTGCATTACCTATAAACCAATAACCTATTATTAGGAAATGCGATACTTCTATGTAACACTAGACATTAATAATTTTCTTTATTAGTTTTGTCAGTGTAAAAGTACAGGCACAAACCGACTAATTTTTAATGCAGGTGCGAGTGGTAATCATTACATAAAGTACTTTTTATGGTGTTAAAATACATTAATAAGAAAAAAAGGGTATATTATGTACTTACCCCAGGATTCTATTTCTACTTTACATTAAAGATATTTTTTTAATCAGTCTGCATTTCTAATTTGGCTGATGGTACCATTAATTTCATTTTGTTATTAATCTTCCTAAAGCAGTCTACAAACCAGACTTAGTTCAACTTATTACTAATAAATCGTCCAATCAATTATCCGATATTCTTTAAGCAACCAATCGATTAATTAATTTTCCGAATACTAGAGTATTTTTTAATAAGTTGCTTAATTTATTTTTCGATTAATCAACTATTCTTAATTTTTTGATAATCGTTTATTTTAATACTTTAAAAAACTAATTATCCGCTTATTTAATTATTGATTATTCGAATGATAGACTTATCGATATTCTAATTAATCGATCTTTAAGTAGTCCATTTACTTGAGAATTCGATTTTCTAAGTTAAATAAATAATTTTATTAAGATTTTCTAAGTGATATTCCTGAACAGGCACTGAAAACCCTTGACAAAGTTTGATATTTAAAAAAGTCAGAAGTGTTTTATAAATTTTTATATATTTTTTAAAAAATATTTTTATAATATTAAAGAAATTCTTAAAAAAAAAGATATCCCAATTAGTCAGTTTTAAAGGATTCATGGAAATATTTTTAAATTTGTTTGATTTTTCTAAAGACTAAGCAAATATAGTGTTTAAATAAAAGCTACTGATAAAATATTTAACTGCATTTTTGTTACTGTTTAAACGATTTGGCTGAAATTATTAATTTTAATTATTTTCTTTAGATTTTTCGGTTAAATAACGGCGTAAGTAGACAAAATTATTTTTGTAGGTAAGAATAATGATTTTATAATTTTTACGGCCGAGTGATTATTGCGTTATTAAATTTAGCAATGGACTTAGCAATTGTTAAAATTTAACAACGGTTTAGAATGTTTAACAAAATGTCAGATTTTGGCAGGTTGCCTACTAAAATCATTGAATAACACTGACAATGACGTTTTGTTAAACATTCAAACGGTTGTTAACTTTAACAATTGCTAAGTCCGATAAAATTTAACAAAGCGATCATCACTGGCCGTTAGCGTATCAAAAACCGACATTCGTCGTATCACAAGACCTCCTATGTGCACATTTTGTTTATTATAAGGTTTTGGTGTCTTAGTAATGACAAAAAAATGCTTTATCCCATAAAAAACCTATGTGTAGATATGTTAGCCAAGTAAATAAAATTAAGATGTGCTTTTCTTACGGGATAAACCACTCTTTTCACTTGACTAAAACACCAAAAATTAAATGAAAAAATGTGCACATAGGAGGTCTTCTTGGGGCAACGACAATATATAAATTAATCGATTGTTCGATTAATTAATGTTTTGTTTTATCGATTATTCGATTTTCCAATTTAATAATTTTTTGATTGTCCTTCCAAATAAAAAGAACATCAAAAATCTTGCTGAGGTTGCTTTTGAAAATGATCTTTGATGGCATAATGGCGAGAGTCAATCTTTTTTCTTTCCTGCAAACTTCGTTTCTTGAATCAAAACCTGTTACATATTTTGGAAATGGTTTGTTCAACAATACAGTTTTGATTCCATCTAAAGAAGGGCTATTTGCTTGTAACTCGATTCTCACAGAAAAGCTTCTACTAACCTATAAACTATTGTATAGATGTGTACATGTATATATACAGGGTGATTGGTAAGTACAGGCGAAAAATGAAGATTCGGATTAATTTTTTAATTCCAAATAGAAAACCAGGAATACTTTTTTTTGCAAATTTTCCTTTGTTTTCAAGATATTTTACCCTAAAGTTGCCAAAGAAAAATGTTAAATCACATTGTGGGTGTCGACTATATGCTTTAAATCATTACTCATAAGAAATCAGTTACCGTTGTCAGTTAGACACTTGTCATCTGTATTGGAAATCATACCATAAACAATATCACCGTATTCTTCATATGAATCATTCTGATTTTCAATAATGGATTGACAAGGTCTAACTTTACATATAGGTAAACTGATTTATATGATAATAGTATTAAAAACTAATTATATGAAATGTATTTAAAATTTTTCTTTAAAATTTATATAAAATATCTTATAACGAATATAAATTAAAATATATTTTAATTTTATTATATATAAATATTAATATATATTATATATATATATATATATATATATATATATATATATATATATATATATATATATATATATATATATATATATATATATATATATATATATAATAAACAGGGTGTCCCACTAAGGGTGGCGAGGTACGTTATTACGGAAACCATAGGCCCTAGAGCCTCGAGGAAAAAATATTTAACTACTAAATCAGCAAAGGAAATTAAACGAAAATATTTTAAAGCTTCTAGAATGGCCGCTAGATGGCGTAACTGCTAAGACAAAACAAAAAATTGAATTTTCTTAAAAATTGTTTTATTAAGGTACTATTTTGAGAACGGTAATAAAAGTTCATCAATTCTGCGTCAGTTTGCTTTTAAGATTTTTTTCGTATCTCTGATAATAAGGGTGGGGGGAGCTGGTAAATAAATTATTTTTAAAATTGCTTTAACTTCCGTACCCATTATCCAAATTTACTCAACTTAAGTTCGTTTAACAGAGAATCTTAAGCTTATTAAAAAAAATATTTTAGTGATGGCCGCTAGTTCTTATCTTTTTTTCCAGAGGGCGCTGTTCGTAAAAGTTTCAGTTTTTTTAAATTTTCTTAAAAAAATTAAATGGTACTGCATACTTTTTTACGGCAGTTTTAAGGAGTATAAAAATGGCTAAATTTTGGCGAAATCCGCGTTCTGATATATTTATTCGTTTTCGAGTTATTTTCAAATAACCTATTTTTTCTTCAAAAATTAATGTTAGCCATTAAACAAATGCTTTTTTCTGCGTAAAGTCTTAGCTAAGTAGGCCTTGAAAATATTAAAATACTTTTATTTTTATTTAAAACTTATCGCATTTAAAAGCAAACGTGCTAACAGCAAGATAAAATAAGAACACTAACACTATTAAACAGAAATGATGATAAAACACATTATTGTTTAAAAAGAGAATAAAAACGAAATGTCTTTACAAATGTTCAAAATGTTTTCCATTATTTTCAATGCAACGATTTAGCCTACATATAATATATTTTCTGGGGTAGTAGGACGTGTCTGAAAAACAAAAAATTACTCTTTCCTATAAATAAAAATCGAGCACAGTAAGGTCTGGGGATCTAGCTGGCCATGGAAACAAACTTTCACACGGTTTGTGTGATTCTGGTCTAAAAGTTAAGAACTCTCTAAAAAAAGTGTGCCGGACATCCATCATGTTGAAACCACATGTTTATTCTTGTTTGTAAAGGAACGTTTTCTAAAAGAGCCGGTAAAAAGTTTAAATACATCTCTCCTTTTAAAAAACCATCAAAAATAAACGGTCCAATAATTTGATCACCCAAAATGCCACACCACACATTCACACTCCATCGATTTTGATGATCTACTTCACACATCCAGTGAGGATTATCTACCGACCAATAATGCATATTATGCAAATTGACATCTCCAGTGCTAGTGAACGTAACTTCGTCAGTCCATAGAATGCGGGACAAAAAATGGGGATCTTCGTCGACCAAAATCAGTTCCCGAAAGGCACTTGCAATACAATATGATATGAGTGTAGTTTATGGTCTATTAAAATTCGATGCACCGACGTTTTAATAATTCTAAATCCAACGCTATTATTCTGGTGCTTACATGTGGATTGATCTCGAACATATAAGTACATTGATAATATTGTCTTCAAACAAAACAAAAAATTTTTTAAAAGTATTTTATTGTTTTCAAGGCCTACTTAGGTAAGACTTTACATTTCATAAAAAGCATTTGTTTAATGGCTAACATTAATTTTTAAAGAAAATAGTTATTGAAAATAACTCGAAAACGAATAAAGATATCAGAACGCGCCGAGTTTCGACAAAATTTAGCCATTTTTATACTTTTTAAAAACTGAACGTAAAAAAAAAGTATGCCATACCATTTAATTTTTTAAGAAAATTTGAAAACTGAAACTTTTACTAACAGCGCCCTCTGGAAAAAAGATAAAAACTAGCGGCCATCACTAAAATAATTTTTTAATAAGCTTAAGATTCTCTATCAAACGAACTCAAGTTGAGTAAATTTGGATAATGGGTAACAGTTAAAGCAATTTTAAAAATAATTTATTTACCAGCTCCCCCACCCTTATTATCAGAGATACGAAAAAATCTTAAAAGCAAACTGACGCAGAATTGGATGAACTTTTATTCCCGTTCTCAAAATAGTACCTTAATAAAACAATTTTTAAGAAAATTCAAATCTTTTGTTTTGGCTTACAGTTGACATCTAGCGGCCATTCTAGAAGCTTTAAAATATTTTAGTTTAATTTCCTTTGGCCAATTTAGTGGTTAAATTTTTTTCCTCGAGGCTCATAGGGCCTATATTTCGTAATAAGTACTTACGCACCTATATGATGAACTTTATCCCTATATATATATATATATATATATATATATATATTATATTATATATATATATATATATATATATATATATATATATATATATATTATATATATTATATATATATATATATATATATATATATATATATAATATATATATATATATATATATATATATATATATATATATATATATATACAGGGTATCCCACTAAGGGTGGCGAGGTACGTTAGTCGGCTGAAATCTTCCTAGTAGCTACCCCTTTAAAGCATATAAAGAAATTCCGCTTGGTCCTCTTCTTTAGACATAATAATCTAAATTGTGTAAAATCCTACCTGCAGATTAATTCTATTTATTTCCAAACGTTTAATTTTTTTATTTCCGTGCCACTTACCAGACTCTTATAAATTTAAGGCCCGAAAAGGATGATGTTCTGAATAAGCCGCAAGGCAATTTAACATGTGTGCTTAACCTTATTTAGTTATTAAACAATGAAGCTATGTATACGCAATGATATTAATTAAACTTTACACTTTAATCTTTAACCCCAGTTAACTAGATGTTTCGTCACGTTCATGACACTCGATCAACATCCTTTTGTTTTTATTTCAGGCGCCCCAGGTGGTAATTTATTAAATAAGCACATCTGGTACCTTTATTGAAAACCATCATCAATTTAAAGGTTTCGGTATGTGTAAAAGTAATTTATGAATGAATAAGCTAAAGTTGTTTTGAATATAATATAGGAAATCATATACAGACATAACCTTATACACACTAAAAAAGTAATTTTATTAAAAACATCACAAACAACCTGGGTATTTGTTTGCCTATTGTACTAAAATTGCAAAAAACACAAAATACTTGCATCCTCGATACAGTTTCTAGTTTGTTGTCTGTGTAACTGTTGACGACTTGGAAGTTTCCTGCGTATATAAGTAAAAAGAACTAGGATTAAGAGGGAAATTCTGCTGATTTTTGGGTAGGCCTATTTTATTTTAAATTTATCAATTACTTTTTTTATTTTCATCCGTTTAGAAAAGCGACTAAACCTTAAATCTAGATTTTATGAGAATCTAAATACAGCAGTATTAGTGTCTTACGTTTTTCATTGTTGGGAGTTTTTAAATTCCCTACTCTATAGAAAGAATAAGCAACAGTAAACTTAACAATGAGTACAAGTTGACAATTATTTTATTATAAGATTGCAGAAAGCCCAGAATATCGTATATCAGAAATACAATTTTTAGTTACTTGGCTATGTGACTGTTGACGTCTAGAGACTACAAATTTATGTAGGGTTCTCTTATTTACAATTTATTAGTTATTCTTTCTGGCATTTTATCCGTTTAGAAAAACGATTGAAACCCTAGATATTAGAATCTGAATACACTACACCATTAGCGTCTTATGTTTTTCATGTTTTGGGTTTTCGAATAAACTTCATGTTAAAAATAGGCAACAATTCACTATACACAAATTGCAATTTGGCGATTATTTAATAATAAATAAAGTTGAAGAAGAGCTAAAATATTGTACATTAGAAATACAGTAGTTTCTTGGTTAAATGATTCTTGAAGTCTAGAAAGTTTCTTGCCAATTTCCTTCCTTTATTGATATAGAGAACTTAAGGAGCAAAATTTTACAAATTTGGCTAGGGCTCTCTCATTTATAATTCAATATACACTCCCTGTTTTTCCATCTGTTTCGAAAATCGATTGACCAACAATCTAGATTTTATAAGAATCTGAATAGGCTGCTGTTGCAGCCAACCATCTTGGCTTTTTCTTTGTTGCAGGGATTTAGGTGAAAGTTAACGAGTATTCACTATTTTGTCGCGGTTAATTTCTAAAATATGTAAACATTTAAAAAATGCTATACTAACAAACAAACTCAAAAGGCATCGCTCTTTATAGAATTCAGAATGTGCCATAAGGAATCTGCATTTGCAATACTTTATTTTAAAAGACAATTTTTTGAATGGATAGTTATTCAAAAAAGCAATTTCTCTAAATGTTGTCGTTTTAACTTCATTAGAACCTAAATAATATTAATAAGAAAACATAATAATGGAACATTAAGCGTAATAAGTACAATATAAGGTATTCCAATTTTTATTTCTCACCAGGAACATACGATGATGCTTAAAAAAACGCTAAAGAAAAAAGAGGGCAGAATAAAAAAATGATATTTTTAATTTACCTTCGAAAGTACAGTAGTAAAAGAACTGGTGCAAACCTAGTTATCTGAGAGCAACCAGACCAATAAAATAGATAAATCTTTTAGTTCTATCCTTGACTATAAACCAAAGTTAACCGATCAAAATCAAAAGCTAGCGAGCAAGAATTCGACGAAGAATTTAAATCTCCGCAGGCTCAAAGATAATTTGCCACTTCATGCATCAGTTAAAATGTTCAACAGCCCTGTCGACATGGACTCGGGTGTGAAATAAAATCGGCCGGGGTATTTATTTCTTTGTTGTTTCACTTGATAAAGTTGTACAATAAAATAATACATTTATGCCTAAAATAAATGTACTTGTTAATTAATTGGTTCTTCCATTTACCTTTTTTATTTGATTGGATGGGAAATACGCAAAATTTTTCTCTTATTATTATTTTTAAAACTTAAAGTTTAAGTATTACTGTACCGTGGGTTCAAGACAGTTTGTTACCATAGGAAGATGTATAGTTTGGAGGCTAAAGAAAAGACTTTTGCAGGCAACAGTTTCACAGTCTAAACACTTTCGGGCTGAAATAACAAAATGGATAGTTCGGTATCTCGTTAGATGACTGTAAAGGAATGCATGAAAGTGGTACTCCTTGTTGCTGTTGCTTATAAATAGTGGGATCAGTAAATAAGAAAAAAATACTTTTTGGCTTAAAAGAGAAACTTGAGCTTTTTGGGGCTGCTTTGCTAGGGATATAATGTTTGTGTGGCAAATAAGGTAACCAACAATTAAAGCCTATATGGTGCAATGACACTCTGCTTTGCAAATTGGGGCCGCTCCTAAGTAAAAGATGAGAATTTTTTCTCGAGTATAAACTGGACAAGATTTTTGGTTCTATAATCCAATAATAATAAAGGATTCTTTGATAGTAAAGACTTGCATCACTTTAAGCTTGTGTCCAAAGACTGGATTGAGAAACTGAATATTAGAGGAATGGTACTATTGTCAGAAAACGATGGACGTGATTAATAAATGGAAGATCAAATCTTAAATAAATAAGCTAGTTACCTTTACATAAAGAAACATGTTCTTGTTTAAAAGCAGCCAAATAAATAAACGTAAAATTAAAGGATAGAAAAGAATACACTAAAAATTATTTCATTTAATTGAAAAATTCGGTGAATAAAACACAAAACTACACCTAATAATACAAGTTATACGACACACTTCAAAGGTAAAAGGATTCTAACAGCAAACCACTAATGCAATAAATTTTTCAAACCTTCCAGGGGATCACAGACCAACATTGGAAGGAGTGGAAGAAGGAGGAATTTTATGTAAAAAACGTTGAAGATTACTCATTTACGAAAATGTATAATCGATTAGACTGGCAGCCAAAAATAAAATTTGGGTATAAACCGTAAAAGGTTTGTTCTGAAGCGCATATGTGAAAAGCAACGATCTGGGGCCAAGGAACTGTGGCTTGTCCATTTATGTGAAAAAAAATGAAAGAATACCTTTTGTATCTTTGTAACGGAGTCCGTATTTTGTCGTTCAATAAATGTTTTTTTTTACGTTTCCTGGCACATAATTGAGAGAAGAGATATGAGTCTTTAATTAAAAGGAATACTTTAGATTCTTTTAAACAAAAATAAAAGATAACTTCTGTCAAAAATAATGTATTCAGAATATAACTTAAGAACACATGCATGCACCTAGATAGTTAAGATTTGTCTATTCTTTTTAATATATTTCCCGTGTTACTTTTTTAAATTTGTATATCATTGACCTTCAGAGCAACATTCACGTCACTTTAGTTTTGCAATAAACATTAATTAAAGAAATAAACCATTTGATTTGCAAGCCTCGATAATTACAAGTTCGATTCTGCAGATACTTTTGTGGCAACTAAAAATATTGCGGCATACATTTTGTTTAATTTATATAGCAATTACATGCTTAAACAATTTTTTGCCCGAGGTGCCCCATTCGTTCAACCCCTATAAATTCTTTAGAGTAGTCCATTCAACGTTTTGCGTATTGTGCAATTATTAGAGACCTTTTCTATTAGCTTGTAATAGACACTTTGAGTTAGGAAATAGACGTAAACGCAAATAAAAACGTTCACGTGCAATTTTACGTTAGTGTTTTAAATTTCTTTGAAAGTGCATATATTTCATTTATTGAAAAAACATTCTTAAACCTACCGTAGAATACCAAGATGAATTTGGAATAAGATAAGAAAATTTTAACAGATAAAAAAAAAGCAAAAAATTATTAAAGAAGACAGCATTAAAAAAAATTCTTTTTACTGATGGTAAACAACGCTATTTATAGATATTTTACTTATGATCAAAAAATAATACAAATGATAAAAAATTATACAAAAATAGAAATTAATTTACCGGTTAATCTAGACATTCAAAGGTAAAAACTTCAGCGAAATTTATTTTTTTAAATTTATTTTCCTATGAAGCTGTATTTACAAAAATACCTGGGTCTCGGGGGTGGCCCCCTGGGATCCCAGGGCACAGGCCCTGAACTCCCCTAGGCTTGCAACCCCTCGCTCTCCTTTTGGCTGAACTCACTACGTGTTTGCCATGTTGGCTATCACGGTTGTTTGGGGTTTTGAAGTTTTTGGCTTAGCCTGAAATCCAGGGAGTGGGGTTTAAGAATTGAGAAGCTGGGGCCCTTGCCCCAGTGACTCGGAACAATCCAGAAATCGGTTTTTAATGGCTAGGCCGAGAGGGGGGTTACCCGGGTCCTTCCTGTAGGTACCGGGAATCCGAATACTTAGTCCAAATTTGAATTTTGGTCTTTTGTGGGGCCTTTGTTTTTCCATAAAAGGACTCCAAAGACAAGGGACAGGGAAAAGATAGGGAGGATTTCTGAGCATTCAGGGGAATTTGGAAGGGCCACCCAAAAACTGACCTTGTGAGGCAGAAACTTGGGTAAAAGTTGTTTTAGGGCAACCTTCTGAGCGTAGGATGCGCCTGGGTTACGGGGTGGATTGTTGGGTTGAGCAGTGCTTTTAGGTAGTCTGGGGAATTTTGAACCCTTGTTTGCACATGAGGCTGATTGCGTTGGCGCACGTCCCGGGTTTCTTCTTTTCTTACCATTTGAGGGTGCTCGGCACCACATTTCACGCACGGCCTTATGACAGAAGTTTTAGTGTGCCAGGATCCCTGGCATTTGTGGACGTGGAACCTCAGGTTTTTTTGTTAAGATGGTTTCTTCTGTTTTCGGGAAGTGCTTTTTCGGGATGGGGGGGTATGGCCCTCCGGGTAAAACTCTGTTAGCTCTTCGAATTTTTGCATGAGACGGGGACTCCCAAACTACATTTAGAGGTTTTTCTCATGGCAGAAAAATGGTATTTTATGGAGTTTTTGTCAAGAAAAGCTGTCCTTTTCTGAAGTCATCAGGTAACAGGACAAACACGTTCCTTTGCTTAGTTAAGGTGGTTTTGTAAAATTTACACTCCGGCTTTGAATGCCTTTGAGATGGCCATTTGTCATGGTCATGGATCATACTGGGGGAGGAGATTGACCTTTGCAGGTGCTTGGTGGCTGGAGCAGAAAGCTGCCTGGTAGAGCTGCCTGCAGAGAATTTGAGTTTGTCTTGTTCTTAGTCAATCTGGGGAATACGGAGGGCTCCAGTTTGGGACAAGGTCTTAGGGCAACACGCTTGGGAAACTCAGTGTTATCCTGAGGGGTTGGATGGGAGGTCCGAAAGTTGCCTCCACCGATTTTGACTAAATTTGGATATGGTTTTGGGCTGATCACGAATCTAAAACAGTTTTTGGCAATGTTTGTTTTTAAGATATTCATCATCGTTGAAAAAACAATCTTTTTAACCATTTTCCTTCTTTTGACCAATTTTTGATTTATACACTAAATGGCAACAATTTTATAAACACCTTTTAAAACCTTTTTTTATATTTATTTTACACCTTTTTTAATTTTTGCAAACCTCCACTTTCAAACCCTTTTACCCAACCATGTTACTGGGGTTTTATCAGAAAAAAAGGGGAAAATAAATTTAAAAAAAAAATTTTTATATGGTTTTTATAAAATTTGTGTGGAATTAAGTAAAAAAATAAATTGTGTGCAAAAAAGGAAAAATAAAAAGTTAGTTTGTTTTCAACTTTGATGATGAATATCTCCAAAACGTTGCCGAAAAATTTTTTTCGTGATCAGCGCCCAAAAAAACAAATTTTGTAAAATTGGAGAAGGAACTTTTTGAGAAATACCTGGCACTGTAAGTACACAAAATTTTCGATCTGGCTTACGAACCCATAGAATATAGCTGTCAAAAATATTTAAGAAGGTCAATGTTTGGTGAAAATATTACATAATATTGGGAGGTATTCTTTGGTGAAATATGTCAATTTTAGTTCTTTATTTCAAAAATGTCAAAATTTATATAAAATCGTTGGTAAATTTGGTTAAGGTGCCTCCCTAACACCAATACCCAAAAATTTAACTGTTAGATTCCTTACTTTACAACAACGCTATCAAATTTCACACAACGGTTATAAGATTTTGAATTATTTTTAAAAAGTATTTCCTATATCTTGAAAACAATACATTTCGGAACCTATATGTATAGGAACTTTTTCTCCTAAATGACCTGAAAACCCCTCTTAAATATTACCCATCTTTTTGAACATTTATAACAGTTTTTTAATATTTTTCTTTTTTAGGTAAGGCCCAGTTTTGCTGCTTTTTGTAAATGTTCTTTATTGGGTAAGAAAAGTAACAAATGTTTTCTTGAATTTCAAAAAAGTTTGTTTTAACTTAAGGTATATTCAATTTTCGTGTTAAGGTCTTTTTTCATTAAAATTTTTCCATCAAAAAATGTCAGTTATAAACTTGCAAAAAAGAGTGGAACAAAATCAGACTGTCAAAGTACTAATTAGAATCAAGGAAGTACCAAGTATTTATTAAAATGTACTTGCATTTTTAAAAATTGAAAAGTACTTAAGTACCACCCAAGTATTTTACTTGAAGTAAATCCAAGCAAAACCAAATTAATAAAACAAAGTACAATTACTCAAAAGTACTTGAAGTACATAAAAGTCTTAAATAATTAAAAGTTTTTATTAACGTGAGTAGTATTTTTGAAGGAAGTTGAGGGTTTATTCCCAAAACGGGGTATTCCCCCTAAAGCTCTAAGGACTGGTAGTCATTGGAAAGTAGGCCAGTCGTTAAAAACATAGTTAGGAAAACAAGTAGGGTTCATTGTCCCGTTTTAAGTCGGGATCTTATGCATCCGATGTCCAATAATATAAAATTTCGTATGTAAATTTATGGCAACAGGCCTACAATGCCTACCGGGTGACCTTGGGCCTTAAACTATTAAAATATTTTGTTCCAAAATGGTTTTTTTCCCTGGGTTGCCAACGGGTTTTGGTTTTCCCCTTGGTATCCATACATCTGTCAAAAGCGGTTTTCATTTGCCTACAGCAGGTTGGCACCCAAACCTATTCTGGGAAATATTTTAATTTCCCATCAACACAAAATCAAGTCAGAATAACCTAATTCTGTCTTTCCGTTTTTTGTGGAAATTTTGTTTAAGTTCCTATTAAAATAAGGGGTTTTCGTTCAAATGAAGTAATAATGAACCATTCACAATACAAAAGTTGGGGGCCCATCAAACTCAAATCGCACCAAAGAATATTCTTGAACTGCCACGTTTTTGACATTTTTTGGGAGTGATTTGGAAACTTTTCCTATTGAATCGTTTGATTATAAAATTGTCATGAAAAATGGCTGTTAGTAATCATTATTAAATATAACAAATTTATAAAATAAAATTTACACTTGTTACATTGTCTTGTGTTCCAATTCAAATGAGCGCTGTAATGAAATACGGTAGAAACAGCAGCGACTGGGCTTTTTTTGTTTTTTAAATTTTTTTGTAGATTATCTAAGGCGTGTAAATTAAGTTTGGTTTTTTTACTTCAATACTTTTATTACTTGAAGTACTTACTTTACTTTGTTATTTTTTTTACTTGAAACTTTTTTTTACTTCAAGTACATTGTAATATTTCAAGTATTTAAAAAAAACTTCAAGTAATTTACTTGGTCAAATCAAGTAAAATCAAAGTATCTTCATAAAACAATCAAGACAAGTACAAGTACCTCCTAATAAAAAGTACTTGAAGTAAAATATTGAGACAAAAAAATACTTCAAAAAAATTTTACTTAAATCTTTGTTTTCAAGCCTCAACAAAATTGTGGACAGAACTTGGTATTTAGATCTCAGTACTTTTTAAAAGATCAAGATTTTTGGATGGTTTTTATTTCACATAAGTGTTTTTGGTGGATCTACTCTTTTTTTCGGTTCATATTGGCAAAAAGTAGGGCGGGGGGATTTGATGCCTGTCATTTTTTCAGAAGCCTTGCTCTATAGGTAGAACCTAACCATTACTAGATAAAAGTTTTGAAAATTGCTCATTTAATTGTTTAAATCGCCCCTGGTTTTAAAATCTACTAGGTAAATGTGGGATCTTCTTTATTTAGTAAATAAAATCCTGCCTGTATTTTTAAAATTTTTAAAAGTTATATCAGAAATAGGTTTAATCAGACTGCAAAATTTTAAAAACTTTAAAAATACGATGTTGGCCCTGTTTCATGGCTTTCCAGTAAAAATCGTTTTCAGAATTTTTAATACTACTCCCCGGAAGTGCCCCATAATTTTAATGGTCAATTAGTCAGTTAGTAGTAAAATTGGTGATGGTAAAAACGAATATCTCAGATATCACTTAAGATAACTTTTAAGTAATTAAAATACTTATTAAATTTAATACCAAATCTCATATACATTATGAAAACGAGACCAAAGTTATAATAGGGAAAAATAGGAAAACATTTCGGAAATACACTCATTGTGCGTTGGGCCGGAACATGGCTTAACGCACTCCTTACCAGATCTGCATTATCTGCATTTGATCTCCAAATCAGGCTTTGAATTTGAAAAAATATAAATTTAAAAATACATTACGACTATGAAGGTATTAATCATAAAAAGAAAAGAAGAAATAAAATTGATGCTTTACTACCCTAAGGTCCAATATTTTATTTAAAGCAGAAAAGGGATCATCTACAAAACCGAAAAAAAGGAAACTGGAAAACCAAGATAAAGTTTTGATGAAAAAACCATCAAAAAAAAAATTCAGAAGTGCATAATGCCAAATCTGATCAAAACCCCAAAATATCTTTTCGTTTCGTTCGAGAATTAACCGAACAGAAATGTATCGCATTGGTCTAAAAGTCAGGTATCATTTCTATAAACGCAATTGATTAATTGAGGTTTTTTTATTTGTTTTTGCTTACGTTTTTTAAAGGGGGTTTCCCGTTGACACCAGTGTTCGCCCTTGCTACTAGTCCAACGGTGGATCGAGAAAACATTGAGCCAACATTGGTGCCCACGGTGGAGCAGGCCTAAACGAAATGATTTTAAATATACATAGTTGGGCGTTCTAGATTTTCCGAACTAAAAAGTATTGTTCCAATCATGTAAAAAAATTAAAGAACTGTTGTTGTTTTCTCGAATACTTTTAAATTTGGAAAGAAGTAAGTTTCTCCATGACATTCTTTTTTTTCTGATAAGGCAATTAAAAGTTATTTAAGAAAAACTATTTGTAAATTCGTTGCATACCTGCCACATACCTTAATCTTTGACTTTTTAATTGACGTTTTACAAGTAAGACAACAGTTCAAAATATCGTTCATAAGTTTGAGACAAAAATTACTGTTATTAAAATGCAACTGCTTAGAGAAAAAAGGTATTGCTATACGGTTTTTTTTTTTTGGATTATATGGTAAAATTTTTATATGTCATATTCCAGTGTCCAGGATTGCAAATATCTACCGGAGGAGAAATTATGTGTTTTAATTTTTATTTTAATTTGAAAATTTAAATTACCAGATTTTCTCCTTTTAAACCTCCCGACAAGGAACGTCGCGTGCAGTGTTGCCAAATCAGGGTCTTTTCGAATACGTTCCCATTTTCCTTGAAATATAATTGGGAAAAATAAAAAGCCGCTTTTAACCAACCAAAATTACCATGACCAACTGTTTAGCAAATTGAGCCCCTAGTCGGTATGGTTGTTTTTAAAAAGCAGCTTTTTTATCCCAATATTTTTAGAAGAACCAGAATATCAAAATTTAGGCCGAAAATTTTAAGTCCGGCACCTGTTGATACTTATTTTAAATTTGACAATGTAAAAGAATGTGTTATCAGATATTAGATTTATTTCTAACCTGTATTTTTTAAATTTAAATTAAAAGTTGTTTTTCCGATTTTTGGTTATTTTGTCAATAGATTTCGTTTCTTGTGTTATGTTTAACTAAATAATTATCAATTTATACGTTTTTACCCCCCCAACTAACACTGCAAAGTAAGTTTTTTGGTTGAAAACAAAAATTAAACACATTTTTTCTTCTCCTGTAGTTACTATCCCAAAGGATCTTAAATGTAATTTTATTAAAAATTCTAAAATCCAAAAATACAGAAAACCGTATATCAATTGTTACCAGAAATAATAATGTATGAGGAAGATAAGAAAATAATGCCGATTTAGATGTTTTACTTTTAAAAGAAAATAAAGGAATTGCCCGTCTTTGGTTTGGGGAAAGCGCAGTGCTACCAAATTAAAGAAATATAAATATCATCCGTACAAATATCAAAAGACATCAGGAAATAAGTGAAGGCGATGAGATCCGAAGAGCAGATTTTTTTTTAAGTTTAAATGGCGAAAACATAGGGACTTTACGCAATATTTGTTTTAGTGACGAATGCACCCACATTAAAGAATGAACCAAACGATTAATACATCAGATACTGGAGCAAGGAAAATGAACACAGATTTGTATATACAAGAACTCAATACCTCAAAAGGTAAACGTTTGGGCGTTGGACGGTTTTTATTTTTTCGAATCACAATTTGGGAACATAAACTTTTTTAGAACTATTCAAAATCAAGTGGGGCCGGATTGGAAGAAGTTGCACCTGACAACAAGACCTTTGGTTTCAATGGATGGTTGTCCTGCACACAATTCACGGAAGTACGGGAATATGTTCAAAATATTTACAATGGACTCACTATTGACCAAATTAACCATAAATTGGCCAAGGCTCCTGATCTTTCGCCAAACGACTTCTTTCTTTGGGTTCTTAAAAATGTTATTTATCAAATTTGAGTTATTTAGAAGAATTAAAAGTTTCAATTTCAGCGGCGTGCAATCGACTATCGGCATTTCAACTTCATAATGTAAGAACTGAATTTTATAACCGTTTAGAATATTGCTTAGCAGTAAACGGAGGTCGTTTTACATCTAATTAAAAAACATTAGCTTTTAGTTTCAATGTTTGTGTTAAACGTATTTTTTGGAAGTTTTTGGTGTTTTTACTTCCCTTTAAAATTGTTCAATTACGTAA
The DNA here is from genome assembly GCA_019359885.1 of Listronotus oregonensis. NCBI lineage: Eukaryota > Metazoa > Arthropoda > Insecta > Coleoptera > Curculionidae > Listronotus > Listronotus oregonensis. The sequence goes on along the minus strand of JAHBCN010007889.1, from coordinate 6,414 downwards.
AAATCTCATTATGTAGTTCAATGTAATTTTTTGTATTTATTAATGATTACAACCATTCATCATAAACGTAAATTAAAAAATTGACAAGACATTTTATTTATTATGGGAAATCATTAAGGTATGTAGCAGGTATGCAAGATTTTACAAATAGTTTTTCTTAAATAACTTTAAATTGCCTTATCAGAAAAAAAACAAAATTTAGTATGTGAGCTAATCCCATCGGGTCTTAAAAATAGTCTAATACAATTTTGTTGTAAATTCAATGGGGGAGCCAAATTTCAATGTATAAAAAATTTAGATGGGATTTCCGGTTCTGGCGATAGATAGTAAAGTAAGAAATTAAAATTTTTAAAGGTTAATAAATTAAGATAGCAAAAACTCGCTAACAATACTTGACAAAACAATTTTAACTACACTTATAACGTGTCCATTTTATAGATTTGTGGCTTTTGGGGGGTGTTTTTTTTTGTTTATTCGCAAAAAAAAAATTTTAAAAACGGCATATGGAAAGCCATAAATTTTATTGTTGTCCAAGTTTAAAAGGTATTTATTCTCGTACAACAAGGCACCTAAACATTTTCTTAAAAATTTTTTAAAAAATTTTTTTTTGGGTTTTTTACCGCAAGGGTTTTAAAAAAGAAAAAAAAAAATTTTTTAAACCCCTTTTTAAAAAAAATAAAAAAAGTTTTTTTTTTTAAAAAAAATTTTTTTTTTTTCCCTTTTTAAAAAAAAATTTAAAAAAAAAGGGTTCCCCCAAAAAAAAAAAAAAAAAATTTTTTTCTTTTTTAAAAAAAATTTAAAAAAATTTTTTTAAAAAAGGAAAAAAAAAAATTTTTTTTAAAAAAGGGGGGAATTTTTTCCCCCCGGGAAAAAAGGAAAATTTTTTAAAAAAAAATTTAAACCCCTTAAAAAAAAAAAACCAAAAAAAATTAAGGACTTTTCCCCAACCCCCCCTTTTTAAAAAAAAAAAACCTTGGGTTTTTGGGGGGAAAATTTTTTAAAAAAAATTTTTCCGGGGGAAGGGAAAATTTTTTTTTTTTTTGGTTCCAAAAAAAAAAATTTTTTAAATTTTAAAAAGGGGTTTTTTTTTTTAAAAAAAATTTTTGGGTTTAAAAACCCCTTTTTCCCTTTTTTTAAAATTTTCCCTTTTTCCCCAAAAAAAAAACCCCTTTTAAAAAAAAAAAAAAATTTTTTTTTTTTTTAAAAAAAAAAAAAAAAAAAAACAAAAAAAAATTTTAAAAAAAAAACCCCAAAAAAAAAAAAAAAAAATTTTTTCCCTTTTTAAAAAAACCTTTTTCCCCCAAAAAAAATTTTTGGCCCCCGGTTTTTTTTTTTAGGGAAAAAAAAAATTTTTTAAAAAAAAAAAAAATTTAAAAAAATTTTTAAAAAAAAAAATTGAAATTTTTAAAAAGGGGGCTTTTTTAAAAATTTTTTTTTTAAAAAAAATTTGGGGAATTTTAAAATTTTTTGGGGTTTAAAAAAAATTTTTGAATTTAAAAAATTTTTTAAAAAAAAAATTTTTGGGGGTTTTTTTTGAAAAAGGGGGGTTTTTTTTAAAAAAAGATTTAAAAAATTTTTAAAAAAAAAACGGGTTTTTTTTTAAATTTTTTTTTTTTTTTTTTTTTCCAAAATTTTAAAATTTTTCCCCTTTTTTTAAAAAAAAACAAAAAAAAAAAATTTTTTTTTAAAAGGGAAACCCTTTTTTTCAAAAAAAAAATTTTCCCCCAAAAAATTTTAAAAAAAAATTTTTTTTAAAAAAAGAAAAAATTTTTAAAATTTTTTTAAAAAGGGAAAAAAAAGGGTTTTTAAAAAAAAAAAAAATTTTTTTTTTCCCTTTTTTTAAAAAAAAAACCCCCCCCTTTTTTTTTTAAAAAATTTTTTTTAAAAAAAGGGGAAAATTTTTGGGGAAAAAGGGGTTTTTTTTTGGGGGGAAAAAAAAAACCCAAAAAAAAAAAAAAAAAGGCCCCCCCAAAAAAAAAAAAAAAAGGGGAAAAAAAAGGAAAAAATTTTTTGCCTTTAAAAAATTTTTTAAAAAAAAAAAATTTTTTAAAAAAATTAAAAAAAAATAACTTTTAAAAAAAAAAAAGAAAAATTAAATTTTTTTTTTTAAAAAAAAAGAAACAAAAAAGAATTTTAAAAAAAAAATTAAAGGGAAAAAAAAAAAAATTTAAAAGGGGAAAAAATTAAAATTTTTTAAAAAAAAAAACTTTTTTAAAAAATTTTTTTGGGAAAAAAATTTTTAAAAAAAAAAAAATTTCCCCTTTTGGGGGGTTTTTAAAAAAAAAGGGAAATTTTTTAAAAAACCCCCCTTTTTTTTTTTAAAAAAATTTTGGGTTTTTTTTTTTAAAAAGGAAAAATTTTAATTTTTTTTAAAAATTTTCCCCAAAAAAAAAAAAAAAAAATTTTTGGGGGGGGGCCTTTTTTGGCCCCCCCAAAAAATTTTAAAGGGGGGGGGGGGTTTTGGAAAAGGGGGGGTTTTTTTAAAAAAAATTTTTTTTAAAAAAATTAAAAAATTTAAAAACCCCTTTAAAATTTTTTTTTAAAAAATTTTTTAAAATTTTAAAAAAATTTTGGGGGGTTTTTTTTTAAAAAAAAAATTTTTTAAAAAAAAAATTAATTTTCCAAGGGGGGGGAAAAAAAACCTTTCTTTTTTTTAAAAAAAAATTTTTTTTTTAAAAAATTTTTTAACCAAACCCCTTTTTTTTTTTCCCAAAAAATTTTTTTTAAAAAATTGTTGGGGGGTTTTTTTTTTTTTTTTTAAAAAAAAATTTTTTTAAAAAAACCCTAAAGGGTTTTTTTTAAAAAAAATTTTAAAAAATTTTTAAAATTGGTTTTTTTTTTTTAAAAAAAAATTTTTTAAAGGAAAAAAATTTTTTTAAAAAAAAAGGAAATTAAAAAAAAAACCCCAAAAAAAAAAAATTTAAAAAAGCATTATTTTGGGGGTTTTGGGAACAGAAAATCCTCAATTATATAACCAACACGTTAGAGATTCGCCAAAAGTCTCAGTCTGGTGTGGTATGTCAAAGAAAAAAATTTATGGGCCATTTTTTTTCATGAACCAACTGTAACCTTTTGGATTTAGTTGATATGCTGGAAATTTTTTTATCCCCAATTGCAAGAAGAAAATCATTGAATTTCGTCTATTTTCAACAAGAGGGGGCCAACCACATTATGCTAACATTAAAAGGATTCACTGACCAACTTTTTTGGAAAAACCGGTGGAGAAGAGGGGGGCCCTTTTTCCCGGCCCAAACCTCGTTCACCAGATTTGACTGTTCCGGGTTTTTTTTCTGTGGGGATATGTAAAAAGAGAGGTGTTATAGTCCATTTCCCCCAAAATTTAGAGAAATTTAAAAAATTAATATCCGAAACATAATAGAAAATTTTCCCTTTGAAAAATTTTTTTAGTCAAAGTTTTAATAAGTTTTTTTCGAATTTAAATAAGTGCGTCGAAGTCGGCGGAAGGCTTTTAACTTTTAACAGTATTTTTTAAAAGTAATGTAACCTTATTGTAACTATTATTTTGTGAATAACCAAAACCCTTTTGGGACCCTTTTTTTTTGAAAACATGAAGCAAATTTTAATTGTTAAATAATATTGTTTCGACATGCAGTAAAAATTTTTTCGAAGGCCAAAAATACGTTGTTTTTTGAGAAAAACCATAGCTTGTGTTACTTTTTTTTTTTTTAAAGGGGGAAAAAGTTTAAAATTTTTGAAAATTAGAAACATAAAAGGGTGTTCCACTTAAAATAACATAGTTGTCCTATAATGGAAAATCGGCCATTTTATTTTTGAGCTAATGGAATGTCACAATAAAATCGAAGGAAAGAGAATAAACTTTAAAGAAATATAAGTGCATCTGAAAAACCCGCATCTTGATCCCTTTATTTGTTCCAAAGTTATTCTCGATTAAAATGGGTCAAAATATGGCCGGCCACCCTGTATATTAAATTAGTTGTCCCAAAAAAATTAAAAAAAAAACTTTATTTTTTAAATTAAAATTAAAAATCGAAGTTTTGGCGTTTCGTTCGCATTATTCTACGGGTAAAAGAATTTTTTTCAAACATTGGTCCGCCGGGAAAAAAAAGCAAAAAGACTTTAATGGTGAGCGAACATCTTAGTAAAAACCATGTGAAAAAAGAATTTTTGCTCAAAATTTCCAATATTTTTTTATCTTGGGGGACAAAAAAAAAATTTTTTTTGAAGTTAAATTTTACGTAGTACTTTTCTTTTTAGGGGTAATTTTCTTTTCTAATTACTATTTTCAACAGTAATCAAGCAGAACTTATTTCAGAACGAATTGATATTTTACTGAAAAAATTTTTATACCCCTTTAAAAAAAAAAAAAAAATTATCACTGCCTTATTTTATAGTATAGAAATTTATTCTCAAGAACTTTCTTTCGTAAAAACTTTATCCTAAAGATTTTGGGAAAATTTTTTTATTGTCGAGAATAATAAATACCCATATTAAAACTCACTTTATTTTTAATTAATTACGTTTGTTTTTCGTCGTAACTTTTTCTTTACTACAAGTATTTAAATGAGCATTTTTTTAGATTGAAATTTTTTAAATGCGAGGCATTTTTCATTTGGGTTTACTTCGCTTATCTTGTTACTTAATACAAAAATTAATTAGAATTTGTTGTTTCCTAGATTCTGTCTGTTTACACAGAACAATTTTGAATGGAATCGTAAATTAATTATCTGTTTGTGACAAAATTAATGCGATTTATAATTTGGGATAAACCATCTAGCCATATTTAGTATTTTTGTTTTTTAATTAAGAAAATTTAAAAAAAGTAAAGCGGGGGAAAGTAGCTTAATATTAATTAACATTAATGGATTAAATTAAATAAATACATATGTGATCCTGAATTTTTTTTATTTATTTTTTTTTTTGTTTGTTGTCGTATGGGGCGGGGCTTCGGTTATTTTTTTGGTTCCGGTGGGCATGGGGTGCTTCTAGCCCCCTTTAATTATGGGGATCCATGTTTTGTTGATTTTAAATCTTTCTTTTTTTTAAAAGTTGTTCTTTTTTCATTTTTGGTTTTGAGAGCCCGGGAAGTGGTATGGATGGGTCGCAGTATTTTGGTCCCCCTCTAACATTCGATGGTCCGTTGGGGTAAATTCTGCTGGCGGTTTATCTGTCTCCCTAGACGACAGTTGGCTTTATGCTCTTTAACTATGACGCTTCCACATGTACACGGAATACGAAAAATTTCCCTGAAGCGGGGATTTTTTTTGTCTTTGGCCGATCGAAGGCATTCGTTGGTTTAAATAGTGTTTGTACATTTTTCTTTCGTAGTAATCAACCAACCTTCCGAAAACCCCCGGAATAAAGGGCAGAAATTTTTTTACTGGCTGGAGTTATTCGTTCCCCAAGGGTCGGTTTTGGGGTTCTATTGATTTTTTGATTCCCCGCTCTGAAAAACCCAAATTCCCTTAAACCATTATGAATATGTTGTCTTCTGCGTTTAGCGCCTGGGGTTCGCAAATTATTCTTGCCCTTTCTGTTAGAGTTTTAATGACTCCATATTTTGGGCATGGGGGGTGGTTGAATCCCCATTTTGATAGCGATCTTTTTGTGGGTTTTTTGATACCGGGGGCCCAATGATCTTCCTTAAGGTTTAACCCTCAAGGAACGCCAGCTTGTTGTTGTCCTCGATTTTCCCTCGTAAACTGTATATTTTTTTGGATGTTGTTTGTGTCAGAAATTCTTTCAGTTTATCTTGTCCATAACCCAAATTTCAAAAAGGGCATCCACATATCTAACCAAAATTTTGACCCGTAAGGGGCACGTCTAAGCCAGTTGTCCAAAACTTTTCATAAAAAAATTTTCTACCCGGGTGAAAGGGCTTCCCATTGCTACCCTGCAGTCTGTTCATAAATCTTGTTGTCCCATGTAAAAAAGGGGGTTGTCACAATGTTTGAACAAATTGGAGATATCTTCTGGGAAGTTGTCAAAATATGTTTCATTGCATCCAGGGGACTTTGTATAGAGGGGTATCACATCGAAAGTCAAGGGGTGCTGGGATTTAGGGGCCCCGGAAACTATTCAACACTAAATTAAAGGGGATCGTCAAATAAATTGACGAATCGGAAAATCTTTAACAAATTTAGTCAAGCCCAATAATAAATAGGACACAACAAAGTTTAAATAAATATAAAAAAATTTCATTAAAAAAACAAAAAAGATTATCAAATAAAAAAAACCAATATATTAACAAAAGATTGATACTAACACATGTAACAATATTTTAAAAAAATTGTTATTATGTAGTTCGAGGCAACGAAACAAAGCTTTTAAATTTTGGAAGGCAACCTCACAAGGGCCCATCGAAAAAAGCCCGGTATCCCGTTGGCCACACGCTCCTGTAAGTGGTAGAATTAAACAATATATTTGGAAATTTGC